>SJYV01000739.1:0-12574 GCA_006410875.1 Neotragus pygmaeus
AGGGAGGGTCCGGCCGGGAGCTGAGAGTGTTGGGAGGCGAGGGGAGGAGCGCGGCTGATGTCAGCGGGCTCGGCGGCGCCGGGGGACGGCGTCCGCGCCAGCTCCCGACCCTCCTCCTGGCGTGGCTTCCGGCTGGTGAGCGTCCTGCCCTCCTCGAGGCTGAGCTCCTGACCCACTGGCAGGCTACACCTCGCCTGCCTGAACAGTCTTGCACTCTGCCCTCTCTGCTCCCCTGGTGCAGTTTCCAATGCACCGTCTGTGACCTCGGCATAGATGAGGCAGGAAGAGCCCGTATTTACAGTTGAAGTGAACGTAGCCTGGGTGCAAGCGTTCCTGCGCTTATTTGCATGAACTACTGCTTTGCGCTTAGATGAGTAAGTACTCCGGGTACTCGGGGCCGAGCTTCAGGGACTGTGTTATGAAGAATGACCAGCAAAGGGCATGAGGGAGAGTGAGGGGTGTTGGATTTTGGGGGAAGCCTGCATATGCACATTCTGGCAGGCATGTCAGAACTTTGTTGTTATGGTTCAGTCGCTCAGTAGTGACCTACTCTAGGACGCAATGGACTGCAGCATGCCAGGCTTCCCTGTCCTTCACCATCTCCTAGAGTATGCTCACACTCACGTCCATTGAATCGCTGATGCTATCCAAGCATCTCATCCTCTGTCTTCCTCTTCTGCCTTCAATCTTTCCCAGCATTAGGGTCCTTTCCAAGGAGTGGTCCATTTTCATCAGGTGGCCAAGGCGTTGGAGCTTCAGCATCAGTACTTCCAATTGACTATAAAGGGTTGATTTCCTTCAGGACTGACTGGTTTGATCACAGATGTTTGTGATCACAGATGGTTTGATCACTCTGCTGTCCAAGGGACCCTCAAGAGACTTCTATAACACCACAGTTTGAAAGCATAAATTCTTTGGTGCTCTACCTTCTTTATGGTCCTACTCTCACATCCATCCATGACTACTGGAAAAGCCATAGCTTTTGACTAGACGAATCTTTGTCAGCAAAATGATGTCTCTGCTTTTCAATATGGTGTCTTGGTTGGTTAAATCTTTTCTTCCAAGGAGCAAGCGTCTTAATTTCACGGCTGCAGCCACTGTCTGCAGCGATTTTGGAGCCCAAGAAATAAAATCTGACACTGTTTCCATTTTTACCCCACCTATTTGCCATGAAGTGATGGGACCGGATACCCTGATCTTAGTTTTTTGAATGTTGAGTTTTAAAGCCAGACTTTTCACTCTCCTCTTTCACATTAATCAAGAGGCTCTTTAGTTCTTTGCTTTCTATCATTAGAGTGGTGTCATCTTCATATCTGAGGTTATTGATATTTCTCCCAGCAATCTTGATTCCAGCTTGAGCATCATCCAGCCCAGCATTTCGCAGGATGTACTCTGCATATCAGTTAAACAAGCAGGGTGACAGTATACAGTTTTGATGTACTCGTTTCCTGATTTGGAACCAGTCTGTTGTTCCGTGTCCAGTTCTAACTGTTACTTCTTGATCTGCATACAGATTTCTCAGGAGGCAGGTCAGGTGGTCTGGCATTCCCATCTCTTTAAGAATTTTCCACAGATTGTTGTAATCCACACATTCAAAGGCTTTAGCATAGTCAATGAAGCATAAATAGATGTTTTTCTGAAATTCCCTTGCTTTTTCTATGATCCAACGGATGTTGGCAATTTGATCTCTGGTTCTCTGCCTTTTCTAAATCCAGCTTGTACATCTGTAAGATCTCAGTTAATGTATTGTTGAACCCTAGCTTGAACGATTTTGAGCATGTGAAATGGATATAATTCTGTGGTAGTTTAAACATTCTTTAACATTGTCCTTCTTTGGGATTGGAATGAAAACTGACCTTTTCCAGTCCTATGGATACTGCTGAGTTTTCCAAATTTGCTGGCATATTGAATGCGGTACTTTCACAGCATCATCTTTTAGGATTTGAAATGGCTCAGCTGGAGTTCCATCATCTCAACTAGCTTTGTTCATAGTAATGCTTCCTAAGGCCCGCTTGACTTCATACTCTAGGATGTCTGGCTCAAGGTGAGTAATCATACCATTGTGGTTATCTGAGTCATTAAGAGCTTTTTTTGTGTAGTTCTTCTGTGTATTCTTGCCACCTATTCTTAATCTCTTCTGCTTCTGTTAGGTTCATACTCTTTCTGTCCTTTATTATACCCATCTTTGCATGAAATGCTCCCTTGGTGTCTCTAATTTTCTTAAAGAGATCTCTAGTTTTTCCCATTCTATTGCTTTCTTCTATTTCTTTGAATCTATCACTGAGGAAGGCTTTCTTATCTCTCCTTGCTATTCTTTGGGACTCTGCATTCAGATGGGTGTATCTTTCCCTTTCTCCTTTGCCTTTCGTTTCTCCTCTTTTCTCAGCTATTTGTAAGGCCTCTCAGACAGCCATTTTGCCTTTTTGCATTTCTTTTTCTTGGGGATGTTTTTGGTCACCACTTCTTGTATAGTGTTACTAACCTTCCTCCACAGTTCTTCAGGCAGTCTGTCTGTCAGATCTAATCCCTTGACTCTATTTGTCACTTCTACTGTATAATCATAAGGGATTTGATTTAAGTCATACATGAATGGCCTTAAAAGGCTTCTGCCCCTACCTAGTCAGCTGTGTGCTGGAACTAAAGATAGCTGTTCCACCTCCAAGGGCTTATTCTGAGCCCTTGATGGGACCACTGTGACCCACAAGATGGCAGAGTAGAAGAACATGCACTCATCTTCTCCTGCGAGAACTACAAAATTATAACTCACTGCTGAACAACCATCCACAGGAGAATGTTGGATTCCACCAAAAAAAGACACTGCATGTCCATGAGCAAAGAAGAAGCCCCAGCAAGATGGTAGGAGGGGCGTAATTATGTTTAGAATCAAATCCCATACTCGCCAGAGATGTTTGGAGGGCTCAAACAAAATCTTGTGTGCCCAGGACCCAGAGAGCCCACAGAGACTGAGCCAGACCTGCCTTTGAGTGTTCGAGTGTCTCCTGCAGAGCTACAGGTCAGCTACGGGCCTGCCACAGGGGCAGGGGCTCTGGGTGCAGCATACCTGGGTCACACAGCATGTGGCATAAGCCCTCTTGGAGGAGGTCACCAGTAACCCTGCCATAGAATTGCTAAGCAGATGACCCACAAAGTGCAGAACAATTATACCAAATAAATTCTTGCACTGTTAAGAAAATTCTAGGATCCACAACAGATTTCCCAACCTGGGGATCTGACAAAGGGGCTGAGAACCCCCCAAGCAATTTGACTTTGGAGGCCAGTGGGATTTGATTACAGAACACAGGATGGGGCAACAGACTCTTGGAGGGCACAATCAAAACCTTGTGCACACCAGGACCCAGGAGAAAGGACCCTACCCCGCAAGAGACTGACCAGACTTGCCCATGAAGGTCCAACATTCTGCTGGAGGTGTGGGTGGATAGTGGCCTGTTGCAGGGTCAGGGGCACTGAATACGACAGTACGTGAACAAGACCTTTTGAAGGAGGTCACCATGATCTTCATTACCTCTTCTATAGTTTTGTCTTAGGTCAAACAACAAGGAGGAAACACAGCCCAGTCCATCAACAGAAAATTGGATTAAGGATTTACTGAGCATGCCCCCCCGCCCCCATCAGAACAAGACCCAGATTTCCCCGCAGTCAGTCTCTCCCATCAGGAAGCTTCCATAAGCTTCTTATCCTTATCCCTCAGAGGACAGACAGAATGAAAATAACAGTCACAGAAAATGAATCAAACTGATCACATGGACCACAGCCTTATCTCACTCAGTGAAACCATGAGCCATGCCATGTAGGGCCACCCAAGACAGACAGGTCATGATGGAGAGTTCTGACAAAATGTGGTCCACCAGAGAAGGGAATGGCAAACCACTTCAGTATTCTTGCCTTGAGAATGCCATGAACAGTATGAAAAGGCCAAAAGATGTGACATTGAAAGATGAACTCCACAGGTCGGTAGGTGCCCAATATGGTACTGGAGAAGAGTAGAAAAATAACTCCAGAAAGAATGAAGAGACAGAGCCAAAGTGAAAGCAACGCCCAGTTGTGGATGTGAGTGGTGATGGAAATAGTCTGATGCTGTAAAGAACAATATTTCATAGGAACATGGAATGTTAGGTACATGAATCAAGGTAAATTGAAAGTGGTCAAACAGATGACAAGAGTGAACATTTTAGCAACCAGTGAACTAAAATGGAGGGAATATGTGAATTTAATACGGATGACCATTATATCTACTACTGGGGCAAGAATCCCTTAGGAGAAATAGAGAACTCTCATAGTCAATAAAAGAGTATGAAATGCAGTATTTGGGTATAGTTTCAAAAATGACAGAATGATCTCTGTTCGTTTCCAAGCAAACCACTCAATATCACAGTAATCCAAGTCCATGCCACAACCACTAAAACTGAAGAAGCTGAAGCCAAACGGTTTTATGAAGACCTACAAGGCCTCCTAGGACTAACATGCCAAGAAGATGTCCTTTTCATCATAGGGGGCTGGAATGCAAAAGTAGGAAGTCAAGAGATACCTGGAGTAACAGGCAAATCTGGCCTTGGAATAGAGAATGAAGCAGGGAAAAGACCAAGAGAATGCACTGGTCATAACAAATAGCCTCTTCCAATAACCCAAAAGAAGACTGTACACATGGACATCACCAGATGGTCAATACCAAAACCAGATTGATTATATTCTTTGCAGCCAAAGATGGAAAGCTCTATACAGTCAGCAAAAACAAGACCAGGAGCTGACTGTGGCTCAGATCATGAACTCCTTATTGCCAAATTCAGACTTAAATTGAAGAAAGTAGGGAAAACTATTAGACCATTCAGGTATGACCTAAATCAAATCCCTTACAATTATACAATGAAAGTGAGAAATAGATTCAAGGAATTAGATCTGATAGACAAAATACCTGAAGAACTATGAACAGAGGTTTGTGACATACAGGAGGAAGTAATCAAGGCCATCCCCAAGAAAAAGAAATGCAAAAAGACAAAATGGTTGTCTGAGGAAGCCCTACAAATAGCTGAGGAAAGAAGAGAAGCTAAAGACAAATGAAAAAAGGAAACATGTACCCATTTGAATGCAGAGTTCCAGAGAATAGCAAGGAGAGATAAGAAAACCTTCAGTGATCAATGCAAAGAAATAGAGAAAAACAATAGAATGGGAAAGAGTAGAGATCACCTCAAAAATTTTAGAGAGACCAAGGGAATATTTTATGCAAAGATGGGCACAATAAAGGACAGAAATGGTATGGACCTAACAGAAGCAGAAGATTCTTAGAAGAAGTGGCAAGAATACACAGAAGAACTATACCGAAAAGATCTTCATGACCCAGATAACTATGATGATGTGATCACTCACCTAGAGCCAGACATCCTGGAATGTGAAGTCAAGTGGGACATAGCAAGCATCATTACAAACAAAGCTAGTGGAGGTGATGAAATTCCAGTTGAACTATTTCATATCTTAAAAGATGATGCTGTGAAAGTACTGCATTCGATATACCAGCAAATTTGGAAAACTCAGCAGTGGTCACAGGACTGGAAGAAGTCAGTTTTCATTCCAATCCCAAAGAAAGACATGCCAACAATTATTCAAACTATCACACAATTGCAGTCGTCTCAAATGCTAGCAAAGTAATGCTCAAAATTCTCCAAGCCAGGCTTCAACAGTATGTGAACTGAGAACTTACAGACGTACAGGCTGGTTTTAGAAAAGGCAGAGGAACCAGAGAGCAAATTGCCAACATCCACTGGATCATAGAAAAAAGCAAGAGAGTTCCAGAACAACATATACTTCTGCTTTATTGAGTACACCAAAGCCTTTGACTGTGTGGATCACAGCAGACTGTGAAAAATTCTGAAAGAGATGGGAATACCAGACCATCTGGCTTGCCTCATGAGACACATGTATGCAGGTCAAGAAGCAGCAGTTAGAACCAGACATGGAACAATGGACTGGTTCCAAATTGGGAAAGGAGTACATCAAGGCTGTGTATTGTCATCCTGCTTATTTAACTTCTATGCAGAGTACATCATGCAAAATGCCAGGCTGGATGAAACACAAGCTGCAATCAGGATTTCTGGGAGAAATATCAGTAGCCTCAGATATGCAGATAACACAACCCTTATGGCAGAAAGCAAAGAACTAAGCAGCCTCTTGATGAAAGTGAAAGAGGAGAGTGAAAAGTCTGACTTAAAACTCAACATTCAAAAAACTAAGATCATGGCATCTGGTCCCATTATTTCATAGCAAATAGATGGGAAACAATGGTAACAGTGATAGAGTTTATTTTCTTGGGCTCCAAAATCACTGCAGATTGTGTCTGCAGCCATGAAATTAAAAGATGCTTACTCCTTGGAAGAAATGCTATGACCAACCGAAACAGCATATTAAAAAGCAGAGATATTACTTTGCCAACAAAGGTCTGTCTAGTCAAAGCTATGGTTTTTCCTGTAGTCATGTATGGATGTGAGAGTTGGATTATAAAGAAAGCTGAGTGCAGAAGAATTGATGCTTTTGAACTGTGGTGTTGAAGAAGACTCTTGAGAGTCCCTTGTATTGCAAGGAGATACANACCTCATGCGAAGAGTTGACTCACTGGAAAAGACCCTGATGCTGCGAGGGATTGGGGGCAGGAGGAGAAGGGGACAACAGAGGATGAGATGGCTGGATGGCATCACTAACTCAATGGATATGAGTTTGAGTGAACTCCAGGAGTTGGTGTTGGACAGGGAGGCCTGGTGTGCTGCGGTTCATGTGGTCGCAAACAGCTGGACACGACTGAGCGACTGAAGTGTGAACTGAACTGAACTGTGGATGATACAACAAAAGTGAGCAGTGAAGCCCTGAAACCCATCTTATTCCAGAAAAAAAAAGATCTCAGGTTTGAATTTTTGTTGGTATCTCAAAGAAGAAATTATTCTGACATTGCTTAATGTGAAATAGTAGGATTTTATTTGGGATTACTGACATGGTTGGCAATACTATTGCCATTGAGATGAACTCTCTGGCTCATCACAGGAAAAACAAGTTGGGGATCATTGCTCTCATTGAGTGGGGGGTCAGTGGATGGAATACTAAGAGGAGACATGAAGGGTAGACAGATTCTTGCTGATGGCAAGCCAGGTTGATTGATATCCAAGATGGGGGATTCTCTCTAACCTGACTTAGCAGAAATCTTGCTACAACTGGACTTGGCAGTCCTGGGACCAGAGTGAGTGTGTGTATGTGTCCAAGGTAGAGAAGAGAGTTCAGAGGAGCTTGACTCAAATTTGGTGAAGGAGAGTTTTGTCACTTTTCACACTGTCCTTTAGACATGGGTTGCTGGCAGGGAAAGATTTCTCCAAGTTTTTGTCACCATTACTGTATTTACGTATGACTTTGACTTCTCTCTGCCATGGAGAGGCTACAATGGGATGGTGTATCACTCAGTATATGAAATATAGTGTGACAGTCGTGTCTTTGAAGAGTAATTATGGCAGACAACCCAAGACCAAAGAAGTCTAGTCAATGGAGAACATTTGATTCACATATTGGGACAAATATTAAGATTTTTTGTTTTTACAAATTATTCTTTTTCTATGTAAATTTAACATTTTTAAGGGTACGAGTGACATTTTAGCTCACACTGACTGACATTCCACTCTTCAGTTTTCTGAGAAAATAGCTGATTCAAATGAAATGGTGAAGAGGGAATCAAGAAGGAGAAGAATACTAGGGACACTGTTGGTATCTCACCTTCTTACAAAAAAAGTATTAAGAAAGAGTATGAGATAAACAAAGAGGAATGTTATGCTAGGATTTGAGTCTCTAAGAGCCCGACTGTTCTCATGCAGTTTTGACTAGCTTTTTTCTGGGAAGATGCCAACCAACAGTGACCCACCTGAATTCTTGACTTTGAACTCCCAGCCCCATGATCTCAATTACTGTCATGGGGCCTACCTTTGTAGAAGTCCACAACTGCTAACATGACTTAGTCCAGTTCAGTTCAGTCACTCAGTCATGTCCAACTCTTTGCGACCCCATGGACTGCAGCACGCCAGGTCTCCCTGTCCATCACCAACTCCCAGAGCTTCTTCAAACTCATGTCCACCGAGTCGGTGATGCCATCCTCTGTCGTCCCTGTCTCCTCCTTTGGATCCAAGATTGGAAGCAGAGGAAGAGAGAACCAAATGGGGGGAGGAGTGTCACTGCTGGCTCCATCTTTTTCTTCCCTGGGATTCTGGCACTTTAGAGGAAGACCAAGATAGGACCTCTACATTCATATTCCCAGTAAAGCCTCAAACTGTTCCTGGGAGATCTTGATAAAGTGCTAAGGGAAAACCTTCTTGGGACATTTTTTAGGAAGTTTAGGTTCCTGGAGAGGCAGTTTGTTTTTAGAGCAACTCAGAGGGTGAGGGAACAGGTAAAGGATTTTCTAGAGAAAAAGGAAAGAGAATTGTGATATTGACTGTGGTGGAGTAGTCTCCCCTCGTTAGCAGGGGACATGATCCAAGGCACTTGGTGGTTGCTTGAAGCCACAGATAGTACTGAACCATTTTTTCCTCAAGTCTTCCACCCATTAATTTAATACCTTTTCCCTCTTAACTAAATACTATCAAACACTGTGACTGCAATTTTTACAGTTTGAGGTGCAACAGCAAAACTAGCATGAGTTTATTTTTCCTTTTCCCCCATTTCATGGATAGAAGATTCATTCTTACCATATGTTAGAAACCTCAGCATATGATTTTTTTTTTTACTTATAGAGTTTAGAACTTTCATCTTTTCACTTAAAGGAAGCATTTTGTGGTTTTTCTTTGGCATAACCAAATTGCCAGCATCACTACTGTTGTACTTTGGAGCTGTTATCAAGTAAAATAAGTATCGCTTGAACACAAGCACTGATATACGGATACAATCAATTTATAATAAAAATGGCTACTAAGTGACTAACAGAAAGGATGTGCTGAACAAAGGGATGGTTCATGTCCCAGGCAAGATGGAGGGGAGGGTGCAAGACTTCATCCTGCCACTCAGAATGATGCACAATTTAACATTTATGAGTTGTTTATTTCTGGAATTTTCAGACTACGGTAGACTATGGGTAACTAAAGCTGTGGAAAGTGAAACTGTGGATGAGGGGAGAATACTGTACAGACTACAAACAGACTATCAAATATATAAAGGCTCAAACAATAGAAATGTATCTTTCACTTATGTAACAGTCCTTTGTGGGGAGTCCTGGTCCACAGGTGCCTCTCCTCCATGCTGTCACTTATGGAGCCAGTTTCCTCTCATCTTGTGGCTCTGCCACACCTCCAGGTCTTGTGGTTTCCTTCATCCACCTGAGTGAGGAGAAAAGAGAAAATGGAGAATTTACACCCTTTTTTTTAAGCCCTAAAGTGACACACATCCCTTTTGCTTACATTCTATTAGTTAGGATTAATTACATTTATATGAGGAGGGGCTGGGAAATGTAGAATATATCTAGGCATTCACTTTCCAATGACAGTTCCACACATTGTTAAGGGGAACCTGGATTTTTGTCTCTGCCACAGGGATTTTTTTTTTTTCCCCAACACTTGAATTATTGTACTCCATTCTCCTCTTGCTTTTAAGATTTTCTTTTTGTTTTTCTGTAGTTTGGATAGGATATTTTTAGGTGTAGTTTTTTGATATTTTTCCACTTGGTATTCTCTGAGTTTCTTGGATCTATGCTTTGCTGTCAGTCATTGATTTGGGGAAATTCATTATTATTACTTAAAATATTTCTTTCATTCCTTTATTCTCCTTCTGGTGTTTTTGTTATGTGTATGTTATGCCTGTTGTAATCTTTTATAGTTATTTTTGGCCTGTTTTTTTTCTTTGCTTTTCAGTTTGGGAAATTTCTACTGACATATATTCATGTTCACTGATTCTTTCCTTGACTGTGCACAAACTACTGATGAACCCATCAAAAGCATTCTTGACTTACATTGCACTGTTTTTTATTTTTAGAATTTCCTTTTGATACTTTCTCACANGCTTTTCAGTTTGGGAAATTTCTACTGACATATATTCATGTTCACTGATTCTTTCCTTGACTGTGCACAAACTACTGATGAACCCATCAAAAGCATTCTTGACTTACATTGCACTGTTTTTTATTTTTAGAATTTCCTTTTGATACTTTCTCACAGTTTCCATCTCTCTGCTGACATCATCTGTCTTTTCTTACATATGGTATACTTTTCCCATTAAATCCCTTAGCATATTAATCATAGTTATTTTAAATTCCCAATTTGATAGTTATAAAATCTCTGACATATCTGAGCCTAGTTCTGATGCTTATTCTGTCTCTTCAAGCTTTGGTTTTTTTGGTTTTTAGCATAGTGTTTTGTTAAAACCCAGACATGAATCATTGGGTAAAAGAACTGAGGTAAATGGACCTTTACTGTGAGGTTTAATCTTTATTGGGCTAGGATTAGCCTATACTTGCAGTTTGCTATAGCTGAGATGTTAGACCCTAAAATTTCCCAAGTGTCTTTGTTTTTGTCTCCTTTGTTGTCTTTGGATTTCTCTAGAGACTCTTTAGGCTCTGAGCCCTGAAGTTCTTTTAGCTGTAAATATATGTTATTTATTTATTTTTAATTCTTTCTTTTTTCTAAAGTGTTCCGAATCCTGAACCCCACTCTNGGGATGATTTGGGAGAATGGCATTGAAGCATATATACTATTATGTAAGAAACGAGGTGCCGGTCTATGTTCGATGCAGGATGCAGGATGCTTGGGGCTGGTGTACGGGGATGATCCAGAGAGACGTTGTAGGGTGGGAGGTAGGAAGGGGATTCAGGATTGGGAGCTTGTGTACACCCGTGGTGGATTCATGTCGATGTATGGCAAAGCCAATAGAGTATTGTAAAGTAAAATTTAAAAAATAAATAAATAAATTTAATAATAATTTTAAAAAAACCCACACAGACTCAGAAAAAGGGAGCCAGATTGAACTGGGGCTCCAGACAAACCACGCTGCTATTCACAAGATCCATGCCATGGCCTCTCTCCACTGTTCACACATTTCTTCAGACTGTGATTGTCGCCTTTTTCCTCTGCAAACACACCCTACCTCATTCTCTGCTGGTTTAAATAATATTGATAACTAATATTAATAATTTACTGAATGCTTATCTCTCAAAATAGTTTCACATGCATTGTCTCATTTAATCTCTCCCCCAATGTTGTTACTACCTATGATGACAATAGGTACTGTCATTATTCTCCTTTTTGAAAAAGAAAAGCTCAGAAGGGCTAATCAACTTGGCTATAGTCACACAGCCAGCAAGCCAGCACAGGGATTCAATCGCAGGAAGTCAGAGCCCAGAGGCCATGCTTTGAAACCCGCAAGGCACTCCAGCTCACTCAGTGCCCACTTCCCGTGACACTGTCCCTGGTGGAGCCTTTGATGAGCCCCTGACGAGCTGTTCTCTCATCCTCCTGGAGGCCCCATAGCTCCCCTAGCTTCTGTTGCATACGTAACTACCATCCCTACCTTCCTATTCAGGATTTAAGGCAAATGGACCCACAGTCATCTGCTCAGCCTGCTGTAACAGGACACCTCAGGCTGGGTGACTTCAATAACAGATACTGATTTCCTCACAGTTCTAGAGGTTGGAAGTCCAAGACCAAGATTTCAGCCGAGCTGGTTTCTGGTGAGGCATTCTTCTGCACCAGGGGAAGAATGGCTTATAAACGATCACCTTCTCACACTGGCCTTTTCTCTGTGCATACACACAGAAAGACAGAGGTGTAGAGCCCCACACTTATTTAATATTAATTATCTCCCTACAGAACCTACCTAAATACCATCACATTGGGGAAGAGGGCTTTAAGATATGAATTTGTGGGGCACACAACTCATCTAATCATGAATTATGCTGTAGAACAAACCATGTTATTGGAAGTTTCAGTGAACATCTTTAAAGCTTCTATTTGCAACTAATAATGTTCATTTCCTGGTTTATACCAGGAGCTTGTCCATGACAGACACAAGTAAATGCTACTTCCCTCACCAACACTGGAGAATTCATCTTCGAAGGGGGCAGAGGGACAGTGTTGTGGGCTCAGGAGAGGTCGAGCCATCTCTCCAACACGTACTACTGATGAGGAAAACCCTCAATTCAGAGCGTGTGCCGCTCCAAAGACATTCCTGCAGAGCTGTTAGAGAAGCGGGCTCTGCAGTGGACTTGGGTTTGAATCACTTACAGGCTGTGTGACTTTGGGCAGGTGAGTTACCTTCTCTGAGCAACAGATGACTCATCGTTGCTTTTCAGAGCTGTTTCCTGCTTTCACGCAGGGAAGGGATGGAGACTGATTTAGCCAATACTGATGAGGCAACCTAAGGCAGCAAAGAGGTGAGTGTGGAGGTTTCCACTCAATGAAAAGTAATGAAACTCCAGTATGGCATTAGGCCAATGGAGGGGGGGTGTGGTCCTTCCTGAATTCATTCAAATTGTACTCAGTAGGGAACAGGGCTACTGTTAGATGTCAGTCACTATTTTAAAACAATAAGTATATAGAGGTTCAGTTCAGTT
>SJYV01000740.1:0-10175 GCA_006410875.1 Neotragus pygmaeus
ATGTACACCCGTGGTGGATTCGTGTCAATGTATGGCAAAACCAATACAAGTTGTATAGTAATAAGCCTCCAAAAAAATAAAGTGAAAAAAAAAAAAAAGACCTGTCCTTAACTCCTTGTGGCCTATCACCTACATAAGAGGTCACTATGTATATGCAGTGTTTGTGAATTTTCTTTCATTGTCAGGAGCCTTTTTTTGCCTGATCACCTCTAACCCGACTCCCCAGCAGAATGTGAAATTTGTAATACTCCAGATGTAGTTGATGTGTTTGTGTACTGTGGCTGTGGTCCTTTGGAGGTTCACAGACCATTGTGGGTTTGGTTTTGTTTTATGGTCTGCACCACACGGTTTGTGGGATTTTAGTTCCCTGACTAGGGATGGAACCCAGGCCCTCAGCAGTAAGAGTGCAAAGTCCTAACCACTGGACTTCCAAGGAATCCCCTCACAAGCCATTGCAATATCTAGGAAATCTGACCCTCAAGAACCCATCTTTGATCCCTTGGGGATTGTGTCATCTGTTGAGAATGCATGGTATATATGATTAAGGGGAAAGCTGGAATCCCATTCCTCCTACATCCATCCCACAATCCACATTCAAAAAATGTCATGATCAGATACCAGGCCTCGATGGCTCCAAGCATTGATCTGGAGCCATGCTCAAGTCCCTACACTTGGAGGGACCTGTAGACTTCCAACCTCATCCTCTCTGGGAGAAATCTCACTTCCTTCTCTATTACCTGAGATGTCTAATCTCCCAACTAGGTAGCCTGCCAGGCTCCTCTATCGAAGGGATTATTCAAGCAAGAATATGGGAGTGGGTTGCCATGGCCTCCTCCAGTGGATCTTCCTGACCCAGGGATCAAACCTGCATCTCCTGTGTCTCTTGCATTGCAGTTGGATTCATTACTGGCTGAGCCACCAGGGAAGCCCAGTCATTTCCATAAGTTTTCACACAGGACAGAAGAAACACTGGCTTCAGACAACTTCTGCTTCCCACTCTGTTATAAATCTCCCATGCAGCAGGGGCAGGAGCCCAAGGCCTGGTTTCCTGCTGCAGGGAGGGTAAACACAGGGAGAGCAAAGATTAACCAATTCGGAAGTACATCTCCTGATACCTTTGCTAAAGCTCTGCCACCAGCAACCAAAGGTCCCCAGGCTGCCAGGTCCCAATCCTGGCTCTGGCAATTTGCATGGGGAGCAACTTTTTGTCCATTTTTCTCTGTGCTCAGCAGCACGTGCTTTGGAGTCACACACATCCACGAAGAGGTGATAATAACACCTCACTAGTGGGGATGCTGTGATATGAAATCCAGTCACTAACATGAAGAACCTAGATCTGGGCCTCTCTAAACAACCTGCCTCATAAGTAGTAGTAGCTCTTTCCTTTGTTGATTAGAGAACTTATGTGGTCCTGACCTGCCCCTTCAGTCAGGGTCCCTTACCCAGATTGCAGGTCAGAATCACCTTGGGGATCTTTCTCTGAACCCTCATATTAATTTCCCTTGTTGGTGGAAATAGGGCTTCTGTATCAAAAGCCATTCAACTTATTCAGGTATAATGACACGGGCCTTAAGAAATACATATGCCCATTTAATAGTATATGGCATTGTTCATTTCCCTTCATTCTACCGGCATCAGTCATTAGCAGCTTTTGTCTTTACTCCCATATAGCATCTCTTCATTTTCCCCAGACAAGTCCCAGTGGAAGAGTCACCTCAGAAGCTGTGTCCTTAAACTTATAGATTCACACACTCCTTTGCTAGGGTTGCCAGATTTAGCAAGCAAACACACAGGATACCCAGTTGTACTTGAACTTCAGATGAACAAAGAACTATTTCATGCAAAAAATCTACACTGAAAATATTTGTTGTTTATTTCAAATTCAAATTTAAATGGTTTAAGTATAATCCAGTAACCCTACAAATGGAGTGAACAGGAGGAGTACCAAGATGCTCTTGTCAACAGCACCAGCTGAGTCCCCAGCAGAAGCCAGCACCAATGCTCATCCACATAAATGAGCTTTCTTGGATGTACTAGCCTAGTGGAGCCTCCAGCTGACAACAGCCCCAAGTGAGACTCCACATGGAGCAGAAAACCACCCACAGTATCTTGAGAGATTAAAATATGGCTATTATTTTGGTGGTGTTTGTCAAACAGAAATGGATATCTGAACCATATGGTTTTGGTGATTTCTCTTTTTCTCCAGTTTGCAACCATTGGATAAGACAGGGATTTGCTGATCTTTGAAGGTTTGGTAGGATTTCATAATTTTGGCTATAGTCTGTGTGTGGGTTTATATATGGGGATAGGTTTTGAACATTTCCTCAATTCCTTTTTGGATTACCAGGATAAACTTTCATGATGTATGATTTTCATCATACTCTTGGAATTTTATAAATTTTTTTTCAACCCCGTTGCCCAGACGAAGCTTTGCTGTTTGTGAAAGGAAGGAGAGGGTATTGCTGCAAACTGCTCCCTGAGGTGCATAGAAAGCCACATCCTCAGAAGATGGCTTTGTGAGTACACAGAACAAGCAGTGTTTACCCATTTTGAGAAGAGTTTCTCAAAGACGGTATCCTGAAACACTTTCTCCTGCTACAAGGATAGACTTGCAATGAAGCCATTCTTCTTGAGTACACATAGGATGCCTTCACTAGAACACAGAGAGATATGCATTGCAGGCCTGGTTCTTTAGGACGGTCCTGGTACATCAGTGCAGGGTAGATAAATCTGTGCAGTTCTGGGGTTCTTCATGAATATGAAGCCCACTTGCCTCGTGTGAAATCTAAGGCACATTCTACACTATCAGCTTTATAAGGAACAAAGTTGATGTATTTTTCTTATTTTTCATATTTCCTAATTGGTTTAGAGTCAAGACGTGAAAGAGGGTATTTTCAGGGCCTGTTAAACACTCAACCATTTTGGAGCAAAATCGTAGGAAAAGTTTGAGAGTCAGTGAGACAGAAAAGAGGAGAAGGTCTGTGGATTTGTTTGTAGATGGAGAAGGTGATGGCACCCCACTCCAGTACTCTTACCTGGAAAATCCCAGGGATGGAGGAGCCTGGTTGGCTGCAGTCCATGGGGTCGCGAAGAGTCGGACACGACTGAGCAACTTCACTTTGACTTTTTACTTTCATGCATTGGAGAAGGAAATGGCTGGCAATCCACTCCAGTGTTCTTGCCTGGAGAATCCCAGGGACGGGGGAGCCTGTTGGGCTGCCATCTATGGGGTCACACAGAGTCGGACACGACTGAAGTGACTTAGTAGCCACTCCTGAGGGCAGAGCAAACATGTGCTCTATAAGAGCAGCTTGCTTCAAGAGCTTTGATGGGAGAGGGCCTCCGCTGTGCAACTTGTTTGTTTATACAACCTCACTAATCAGGGAAATCATTCTCTAGGTAGAGGAGTGAATGTATGGAGAGGTCACATGGGTTTGGCTCGGCCTGTTCCTCTATGGTGAAAGAAAATATCAGGAATGGAGGATAAAAATTCCCCAAGAAAAGCCAATGTATGGTTTAAATGAGTTAGTTTTCTGCCTGTTAAATGTTCCAGGTTTGCTTGCCTGAAATCGCTCAAGATTTCCTCATTGACATTTTTCTGTATGTATCTACATCATTCAGTCACATGACCAGAGACAGGTTATTTCTTTGCAGATGGCTAACTGCTTAGCATGGACTGTGATAGTACACGTTCACCCACAGAGGGAGGGTAACTCATCTCCCAGATCCCTAGGGTATTTCCCTGGGTCTCTATGTTCTGATAATAGTCCCTGGTGGTGGTTTAGTCACTAAGTCGTATCCGACTCTTGCGACCCCATTGTCTGTAGCCTGCCTTTGTCCATGGATTTGTCCAAAGGCTCCTTTGTCCATGGATTTCCCATGTTAGAATACTGGAGTAGATTTCCATCTTCCTGACACAGGAATCGAGACCCGCCACCCCTCCCCTACATTGCAGGCAGATTCTTGTACCGCTGAAGCCCTGTACTGGGAAGCCCTGTCTCTTTAAGAGAGCGAAATTGAAGTCGCTCAGTCTTTTCCGATTCTTTGAGACGCCATGGACTGTAGCCTGCCAGGTTCCTCTGTCCATGGGATTTCCCATTCAAGAATACTGGAGTGGGTTGCCATTTCCTTCGGGGGAATCTTCCCAACCTAGGGATCGAACCCAGGTCTCTCACATTGCGGGCCGACTCTTTACCGTCTGTGCCACCAGGGAATCCCCTACCGCCTCTTTAGTTCAGTTCAGTTCAGTCGCTCAGTCTTATCCGACTCTTTGTGACCCCATGGACCGCAGCACGCCAGGCCTCCCTGTCCAACACCATCTCCCGGAACTTGCTCAAACTCATGTCCATTAAGTCGGTGATGCCATCCGACCATCTCATCCTCTGTCGTCCCCTTCTCCTCCCGCCTCCAATCTTTCCCAGCATCAGGGTCTTTTCAAATGAGTCAGTTCTTCGGATCAGGTGGCCAAAGAATTGGAGTTTCAGCTTCAGCATCAGTCCTTCCAATGAATATTCAGGAATGATTTCCTTTAGGATTGACTTGTTCGATCTCCTTGCAGTCCAAGGGACTCTCAAGAGTCTTCTTCAACACCACAGCTCAAAAGCATCAATTCTTGGGCCCTCAGTTTTTTTTATAGTGCAACTCTCACATCCATACATGACTACTGGAAAAACCATAACTAACTAGACGGACAACCGCAACAGTATCTTTAAAGCAAACGCAATTTCTAACCACACGCACATATTTTGTCCCTCCAAACTGGACAGAGTTTTGCTAGTTGCCGGGGTCCCAGTCTAGTGGCTCTAATGAGTGTGTTTTCTCGGTTGCAGCCTGAAGAGCTGAGGTGTTTTACTTTAAGCTAAAGATAAGGGGGTGCAGGAGGGTGGGAGGGTATTGGTATTTAAGGTGGTGGAGGATCTCCTGGCGCCTGGCGGTCACCATCTGTCTCTTATACACATCTAGATGTGTATAAGAGACAGNGTTGCTCAGTCATGTTCCACTGTTTGCAACCCCATGGACTGCAGCACACCAGGCTTCCCTATCCATCACCATGTCAGGGGGCATGCTCAAACTCATGTTCATTGAGTTGGTGATACCATCCAGCCATCTCATCCTCTGTCATCCACTTCTCCTCCTGCCTTCAATCATTCCCAGCATCAGGGTCTTTTCTAATGATTCACTCTTCTTCATCAAGTGGCCAAAGTATTGGAGCTTCAGCTTCAGCATCAGTCCTTCTAACGAATATTCAGGGTTGAAATGAACTATAATTCTGAAGGAACATAGATTACATTTATTTAAAGTTTTAGCTGTAGTCATTGAACTTGATTTTATTTTTCGCCTTTTTAGATTATAAACCGTATGGAGCTAATTATCATTCCCACATTAATTTCAGCGGATCAAAGAGTTAGGCAAATGTGTTTTAAGTATATGTTGAATATTATTTTTATGCTCCTCAGTACTCTCACTGTTTATCAGAATATCTTCCATATATACTGTTTCATGCTGGATTATCAATATAAATAATTTATGTGTGGTTTAATATGCCTCACAGCCTGACAAAGCGAAATCCTTTGCATTCCACTCCCCAAAGGTAACCACTGCTACTGTTTGATTGGTACTTGGCATACAATTTTCTATGTATATTGAAATATACATACATAAATAGATACGTTGGTCTACTCATCAACTGATTTACTAATTTGTTAGATATGAAATTGGAATCACAGAATAACACTGATCTGCTACTCACATTCTTCACTTAACAAGATGCTCACATTCTTCACTTAACAAGATGCGTGCTTTTAAAAAGTATAAATTAAAGAAAATAAAATTCACTCCTTTCAGTGTCCAGTTCTGTAAGCCTTGAAAGGTACATACAATTATATAACCACTACACAATCAGGATATGCAAGAGTTCCATTATGCCAAAAAAAATCTCCTGTGCCTTTTTGTAGTTAACCTGAAAATGACCTATGTGTTTTCTGACTCCCCAATTTTTATAGCTCTAGATTTTTACTTTCATTTTTACTTTAATAATGTTCTACATATTTTTCATTTCCCTTGAGACTTCCTCTTTGACCTATAAATTAAATATGTATTGTTCAGTTTCCCAGTTCTTGTAGATTTCATGTTATCTTTCTATTATTGATTTCTAGAGTTTCATTCCATTATTGTCAGATAACATAATTTGTTTGGCTTCAGTTTTTTTAATTTATTAAGATTTGGTTCTTGACTCAGGATATAGTCTATCTTGCTGAATGTTCTGTGTGCATTTGAAAAGAATGTGCGTTCTGCTGTTTTTGGGTGGACCACTCTATAAATTTCAATTAAATCTGGTTGTTTGATGGTGGTGTTCAGTTCATCTATAACTTTGCTGATTTTTTGCCTACTAATTCTATCTATTAGTGAGAGAGGAATATTGAAGATCCCAATTATAATTGTGGATTTGTCTATTCCCCTTTCAGTTCCTTCAGTTTTGCTTCATGTATTTTAAGACTGTTGTTAGCTATAATACATATTTATAATTATTGTATCTTCCTGGTGAATTGACTGATCCTCTTTATCCCTGGTAACTATGTTTGTTTTCAAGCTGATATTGTCTGATAATCTATAGATTCTCCTGCTTTCTTCTGATCAGTGTTTGCATGGTGTGTTTTTATTCATCATTTTACTCTTAAGCTGCCAATGTCATTATATTTGAAGTGAGTTTTTGTAGACAATATATAGTTGGAGCATTATTTGTGTCTCACATTGTTGTTTTTTAAATCCATTCTGACAATCTAGTTCATTTAGTTATGTAGTTAGGCCATTGACAATTAATTATTGGTGGTATGTTTTGATATAGATCTACCACTTTATTTTTCATGTTTTGTTGGTCCTCTCTGTTTTTCATTACACTGTTTCCTCTTTCTTGCTTTCCTCTGGGTTATTTGAATGCCTTTGAGTATCTCAATTTAATTTTTTTACCATGATTTTGAATATCTCTCTTTGTATAACATTTTTGTGATTGCTCTGTGGATTATAAACTACTACTTAACTTTTCACAGTCTATTCATAACCAGTATGTTACCACTTCAATTGATATGTGAAACCTCACCTTAATATGTCCTGTTACCACCCCCCTTTATGCTATATTTGCCTTATGTATTATATATATATTGAAATGTACATAGGTATCTACTATAGCTAATTTATTGAAAACTCAATCAGTCAACATTATATTTCGCTGTGGTTTTCCACTTCATGGTCCAACTCTCACACATCCGTACATGACTAGTGAAAAAAGTATAGCTTTGATGATATGGACCTTTGTCAACAAAGTGATGTCTCTGCTCTTTAATATACTGCCTAGGTTTGTCATAGTTTTACTTCCAAGGAGCAAGCATCTCTAATTTCATGGCTGCTGTCACCATCTGTAGTGATTTTTATAAAGTCTGTCACTGTTTCCGTTGTTTGCCCATCTATTTGCCATGAAGTGATGGGACTGGATGCCAGTCCCATCTTCGTTTTTTGAATGTTGAGTTTTAAACCAGCTTTTTCATTCTCCTCTTTCACCTTCATCAAGAGGCTCTTTAGTTCCTTATCACTTTCTGCCATTAGAGTGGTATCATCTGCATATTTGAGGCTGTTGATATTTCTGACAGCAATCTTCATCCCAGCTTGAGCTTCATCCAGCCCTGGCATCTCATATGATGTATTCTACATAGAAGTGAAATAAGCAGGGTGACAACATGCAGCCTTTTCGTACTCCTTTCCCAATTTGGAAACAGTCTGTTATTCCATGTCTGGTTCTGTTGCTTCTTGTCCTGCACACAGGTTTCTCAGGAGACGGATATGGGGGTCCGGTACTCTCATCTCTAAGAATTTTCCACATTTTGTTTTGAGCCACATAGTCAAAGGCTTTAGCATAGTCAATGAAGCAGATGTGGGTTTTTTTGGGGGGGCGGGGATTCCCTTGCTATTTCTATGATCCAATGGATATTACCAATTTGATCTCTGATTCATCTGCTTTTTCTAAATCCAGCTTGTACATCTGGAAGTTCTTGGTTCACATACTGATGAAGCCTGCTGCTGCTGCTGCTGCTGCTGCTGCTGCTAAGTCACTTCAGTCGTGTCCGACTCTGCGCAACCCCATAGATGGTAGCCCAACAGGCTCCCCCGTCCCTGGGATTCTCCAGGCAAGAACACTGGAGTGGGTTGCCATTTCCTTCTCCAATGCATGAAAGTGAAAAGTGAAAGTGAAGTTGCCCAGTCGTATCTGACCGTCAGCGACCCCATGGACTGCAGCCTTCCAGGCTCCTCCGTCCATGGCATTTTCCAGGCAAGAGTACTGGAGTGGGTTGTGTTGAAGCCTAGCTTGAAGTATTTTGAGCATTATCTTGCTAGCATGTGAAATGAGTGAAGCTGTGCCATAGTTTGAACATTCTTTGGCATTGCCTTTCTTTGGAATTGGAATGAAAACTGACATTTTCCAGTCCTGTGGCCACTGCTGAGTTTTCCAAATTTGCTGACATACTGGAATCTCTTTAAAAAACTAATAATAGAGTTGCCATGTTATTCAGCAACTCCACTCCTGGGCATATATCTGGAAAAAACTCTAATTTGAAAAGATACATGCACCCCAATATTTATAGCAGCACTTTTTATAGTAGCCAAGACTTGGAAGCAACCTAGATGTCCATCAGCAGATGGATGAATAAAGAGGATATATATAATATTCCTATATATGGATAGGAATATTATTTGGCCATAAAAAAGAATAAAATTAATGCCATTTGCAGTAGCATAGATGAACCTATAGATTATCATACTAAGCAAAGTAAGTCAGAAAGAGAAAGGCAAATATCATGTGATATCACTTTTATGTGAAATCTAAAATATACAAGTGAACTTATTTGCAAAACAGATACAGACTCACAGACATAGAAAACACTCTTACGGTTACCAATGGGGGAAAGGGGAGCAGGGAAGGACAAATTAGGAGTTGGGAATTAGCAGATATACACTAACATCTATACAACAAGGTCCTACTGTATAACACAGGGAACTATATTCAATATCTTATAGTAAATCATAATGAAAAAGAATATTAAAAAGGATATATGTATATATATATATGTATAACTGAATCACTTTGCTATATACTAGAAACTAACACATTGTAAATCAACTATACTTCAATTAAAAAGCAATATCAGTTCAGTCACTCAGTCGTGTCCGACTGTTTGCGACCCTGTGAATCACAGCACGCCAGGCCTCCCTGTCCATTACCAACTCCTGGAGTTCACTCAAACTCATGTCCAATCCGGAGAAGGCAATGGCACCCCACTCCAGTACTCTTGCCTGGAAAAAAAATCCCATGGACGGAGGAGCCCGGTAGGCTGCAGTCCATGGGGTCGCACAGAGTTGAACACGGCTGAAGCGACTTAGCAGCAGCAGCAGCATGTCCAATCAAGCAATAATTTGGGCAGCACTGAATGCCAGTGTTCAGTGAGATAAGAGCATTTAGAGCCCTGGTAGCTTCAGGATATAATGGGAAAAGTTTTAGGGGTATTTCAAGTTTAAGTACTGTGCAGGCATTCAAAGCAGTTTCCCTTGTTTACTTCACCTCTCCTAACTTCTTACCCTTATCTGAAGTATAGGATTAAACAGGTAACTGAATAAGTGTTAAGTTTAAAGGAAATACAATTTAGAGTACCACTTGTCTACATTAATTTTATAAATATTAATTTTCTTTACCCTCCATATCATGTTTCATAGGGGAAACATCTGTTATTGATTCACATAATCCCCATACTCAATTCTCTTGACCCAAGGGGTAGGATTTCATTGCTTTCATCATCATCAGTCATCATTACCATCATCATCACCATCACCAAGAGCAGTTGTCCTATGGGGAATTTTAAATGACCTGTCCTTTGATAACCCTGTATGCAAGACAGCAAAAGAGACACAGATGTATAGAACAGTCTTTTGGACTCAGTGGGAGAGGGGGAGATCGGGATGGTTTGGGACATTGGCATTGAAACTTGTATATTATCACATGTGAAACGAATCGCCAGTTCAGGTTCGATGCATGATGCAGGGTGCTCGGGGCTGGTGCACTGGGATGACCCAGAGAGATGGGATGGGGAGGGAGGTGGGAGGGGGAGGGTTCAGGATGGGGAACACATGTA
>SJYV01000742.1:25867-68385 GCA_006410875.1 Neotragus pygmaeus
AAAAAAAAAAGAAACAGTCTCATAGTCTGGCCAGAAGTCAGCAGTCACAGTACATATCTGTCACCTCATGTTATGCTGAGCGCTGTTTAAGGTGGACCCATTAAGTCTTTCCAAACAAAAGCAATTAACTCCACTAGATGGACTATATGTCCAGAAGTCCAGCCTATTCCACTCTGTACAGCATAGCCTGGGGGGAGCTCTTGGGCTGCTGGTCATTCAGTAATGTTTACTGACAGCAGTCCTTCTGATGTATCAGCACGTGGGACCAGAAGATGATGAGTCTTTCCCCTCATTGTCAGTAGCCCCCACATAATCACATCAGGCAGGTCAATTTTTCATGGAATCCAGAGGAGGACAACAATGCCATTTCACTGTAGACCCAGAAATTTGACTCATTTCACAGGGAGGCCAGTGGTGTTGCTCTGTGCTCAAATAGAGTTCCTCCCTCAGACTGGGGATGAAACGCAAGACATCCAACAGGTACAACAGAGGGGAGATCATGACAATTAAGCAAAATACAAGCAGTAACCTCATTCTGAGATAATGTCCTGGTCTGCAAACAGTTCAGAAAACAAGCTTTCAATAATACAAGAACATGCCTAAAATCATGTACACAATGGCCACTTAGTTTTACTTCGGATGTCTGCACCACAGCTACTCCATTTTGACTTTCAAATACATTCACATCCTCAAAGGCCAAAGAAGATATATAAGGCATGTCCAAAAAGATCACAGGAGGTTAAAGTTCCAGAGAGCACAGGTAGGTTATTTATATCTCAAAGGGACAGGAGAAATACCAGTTCCTTCTAGAAAGCTAGCTTAACCAATTACAAGACTCACTACAATAGCAGAGTCATTAGAGACCATTGTTCTCCAGATCTCTCGGCAGACCCATTTAGCAAGGACAGCCACCCTGGAGCCCCACATACTAGTGGATAGCCACCCCAAGATTTCCCCTAACTTTTGGCTTCACCTATGGAACTTTTGGGCCCCACGTGTTAGTGGATAACCCCCACAACTTTCCATTCCCTATCCTGTATTTCCGAACACATCCACGCTCACGAGGGTTTTCTCCATCTCCCAACAATAGTTGGGCTGCACCCTGTAGGCCTATGCTTGCCCATCAGAAAGAGCCCAGAGTCAGCCACAGACACCAATGATTTAATAGAGGGGGAACTTAACTTTTGAAGCAAGGTCCTGGAATGATACCCGACTGTGTGCAGCAGACAGCAGGATCTGGCAGCTGTCCTCATTCCTGGCGGGGAGGGGAGATTACCAGTTGGTGAGGAATTGAGGGTAGGCAGGCTCGTTAGTTTCCAGGGAAACCAGCAGAGGGGCCCGCCCCTCACTGCCCCTTTGATAAGAACAATCACCAGCTGGAGCCTGGGGCAAGTGCAAAGGAAAGTCAGCTGTGTGCCTGGGGTACAGGTAAAGCAGGCACTGGACAGGCAGGGGATGCACAGAGAACAAGACAACAGCCATCTTGAGTGTCCTGAACATACAAGGTTCCTTTAAAAAACTAAAAATAGAACAACCATATGATCCAGCAGTTCTACTCTTGGGTAAACGTCCAGAAAAAATGAAAACACTAACTCAGGATGATACATGCACCCCAATGTTCCCAGCAGTACTATTTACAATAAATAACCAAGACATGGAAGCCCAAATACTTATCAACAGACCACTGATTTAAGATGTGAAGTGTATATATACACAATGGAATATTGCTTAGCCATTTAAAAAAGAAGGAAATAATGTCATTTTCAGAAACATGGACCTACAGATTATCATACTAAGTGATGTCAAATAGAGAAAGACAAATATTATATATTACTTACATGTGGAATCTAAAATGTAGTGTAGACAGAACAGTCTTTTGGACTCTGTGGGAGAGGGCGAGGGTGGGATGATTTAGGAGAATGGCATTGAAACATGTATAACATCATATATGAAATGAATCGCCAGTCCGATGCAGGATACTGGATGCTTGGGGCTGGTGCACTGAAATGACCCAGAGGGATAGTACGGGGAGGGAGGTGGGAGGGGGGTTCAGGATGGGGAACATGTGTATACCTGTGGCAGACTCATGTTGATGTATGGCAAAACCAATACAATATTGTAAAGTAATTTACCTCCAATTAAAATGAATAAATTTATATTTTTAAAAAANGAGGTGGGAGGGGGGTTCAGGATGGGGAACATGTGTATACCTGTGGCAGACTCATGTTGATGTATGGCAAAACCAATACAATATTGTAAAGTAATTTACCTCCAATTAAAATAAATAAATTTATATTTAAAAAATAATTATAAAATAAATAAATAAAATGTGATATAAACAAACTTTTTTAAAAACAGATACAGACATAGAAAACAAACTTATGGCTACCAAAGGGAAAGGGAGGGAAGAGAGGGATAAATTAGGAGTATTTGATTAACAGATAAAACTTCTTTATAAAAATAGACAAGCAACAGGATTTACTGTGCAGCACAGGGAACTATATTCAATATCTTGTAATTACCTATAATGAAAATAATCTTAAAAAACTCTCTATATATACATAAATTTATATAACTGAATCACTTTGTTATATACTTGAAATTAACACAGTACTGTAAATCAACTCTACTTCAATTGTTATTTTTTTTAATTTGAAAAAAAAGACACTACTGTTTTGCCTCTTACTCCAGATGAGGTACCTGTTGGAATGCACACCACAGGCCTGAACGCCTTGCAGCTGCCTAGAGGAGAGACTGAAGACAGACACAGAAACACCAAGAGAGGCACCAACCATTTATCNACACAGTACCTAAACTTTCAGGGCCTGTTTCTTGTCCTGTTGATGGGATAAAACAACTTATAAAGTTTCCAAAGGATTCAAACAGAAAAGGGATACAAAGTATTGAGGTGGCCAGAAAGTTCTAGTTTTCCATGTTTTGGGAAAAGGCAGACGAAATTTTTGACCGGTCCAATATTTGTCACATTGACTTACTCAAGACGAACATTTATTAAGTTCTACTGTTTTTATTATTACGAAGAACACTAACTTTATATTTGTGGATTTGTGAAATTCATGATTTGAAATAATCACTTGAATTTCAAAAAAAAGAAAAACTCATGGCAATGGGAGGCCCATGCATCTCTATTCAACAAAACCACATTTAAAAGTGATTCTCTATGCCACCTGACCCACTACCCCTCTACTCCAAAGATTTTTCTAAAACACAGTAACAGTGGAAGCAGAAAATAAACCCACAAGTGAGATCTGTTTAGAAAGACACCATGAATTGAAAAGGAAGGAAGAAGGGATTCAAGTACAGCAGCAACATTACCCAGAGATTTGCTATGAAGCAGCAACCAAGCTGACTTGAAGAAATCTCTGGCCAGATTAAAGGCAAAGTCAATTTAAAAAAAATTTTTTTTAATAAAAAATTTAAATAAATTTTTTAAAAAAATTACAAACATGAGTCACCAGTATGATGATGCTTTCTAAGCATTCCAGCCACAATGGAACAAGAGCAATAGAGCATTTAAGAGAAATTACAGAGTTGTAATGCTATGTTGGAGTAAAAACTTAGTACCAATAAAGTCCTGTGTGTTTTTGTTTTTTTCCTGGTACAGCATGTTCCCAGAGGCAGTTACAGGGCTGCTGGCACAGCAGTCAAAACTTTGGATCCATCTTCCTTTTCAAAAACCCCTTTGCCCTAATGGATTTTACCCATCCCTTTCCACACCACACCTCAGAATAAATCTTGAAAGCAGGGGAGATGACAGGGACCCTGGCCTCACAGATTCTCAGCCTCCCATGCCCCAGGTGGAGCCAGCAGTCACTAGAGAGAATAGACTGAAAGTTCCGGGGCCTCGGCATCACTGTCCCCACAGCTGGTTCCCATTGAGCTGGGGCAAGAGGCGCCCATAGCTGATACTCCCAACAGCTCCTCACAGACCTTCTCCCTTCTCCTCCCACTGTTTCAATTTATGTGCTGTGTTAGGCAAAAATTTTGAAAATGAAAACAGAGCTTGGGGGTGGGGGAAGAACAAATCTAGTATCTTGCACCCGGGGTCTAGATTGCCTTCTGCCACCACTGGAGGGGTGAAGGGAGTCTGCTTAAATATCAGTGTTTTTAACAGTCGCTACCAGTCTTGCATATTTTGTGTTTCCTTGCTCTGAAGCAAAATCCCTATTTGCTGTCTAGTGGTAAAATGTCTGTTGTTGTTGTTCAATCGGTAGGTTCGACTCTTTGCAACCCCATGGACTGCAGCATGCCAGGCTTCTCTGCCCTTCACGATCTCCCAGAATTTGCTCAAATTCATGTCCATTGAGTCAGTGATGCTATATAACCACCCATCCTCTGCTGCCCCCTTCTTCACCTGTGCTCTATCTTTCCCAGCATCAGGGTCTTTTCCAATGAGTTCATTCTTTGCATCAGGTGGCCAAAATATTGGAGCTCCAGCTTCATCATCAGTCCTTCCAATGAATATTCAGGATTGATGTCCTTTAGGCTTGACTGATTGGATTTCTTTGCTGCCCAAGGGACTCTAAATAGTCTTCTCCAGCACCATAATTCAAAAGCACCAATTCTCTGTGGCTCAGCCCTCTTTATGAACCAACTCTCACATACATACATGACTATTGGAAAAACCACAGCTTTGACTATACAGAAATTTGTCAGCAAAATGATGTCTCTGCTTATTAATGTATTGTCTAGTTTGTCACAGTTTTCCTTCCATGGAGCAAGCATCTTTCAATTTCATGGCTGCAGTCACTGTCCACACTGATTTTGGAGCCCAAGAAAATAAAATCTGTCACTGCATCCAATTTTTCCCCTTCTATTTGCCATAAAGTGTTAGGACTGGATTCCATGATCTTAGTTTTTTTCAATAATATTCTATTTTTTATTTTATTTTTTTTACTTTAAATACTGTATTGGTTTTGCCATACATTGGCATGAGTCCACCACAGGTGTACATGAGTTCCCAATATTGAACCCCCCTCCCACCACCCTCCCCATATCATCTCTCTGGGTCATCCCAGTGCACCAGCCCCAAGCATCCTGTATCCTGTATCGAACCTAGGCTGGTGATTCGTTTCTTACATGATAGTATACATGTTTCAATGCCATTCTCCCAAATCATCCCACCCTCTCCCTCTCTTACAGAATCCAAAAGTCTACTATACATCTGTGTCTCTTTTGCTGTCTCGTGTACAGTGTTATCATTATCATCTTTCTAAATTCCATATATATGTGTTAGTATACTGCATTGGTGTTTTTCTTTCTGGCTTACTTCACTCTGTATAATCAGCTCCAGTTTCATCCATCTTATTAGCACTGATTCAAATGTATTCTTTTTAATGGCTGAGTAATACTCCATTGTGTATATGTACCACTNATCCTGTATCGAACCTAGGCTGGTGATTCGTTTCTTACATGATAGTATACATGTTTCAATGCCATTCTCCCAAATCATCCCACCCTCTCCCTCTCTTACAGAATCCAAAAGTCTACTATACATCTGTGTCTCTTTTGCTGTCTCGTGTACAGTGTTATCATTATCATCTTTCTAAATTCCATATATATGTGTTAGTATACTGCATTGGTGTTTTTCTTTCTGGCTTACTTCACTCTGTATAATCAGCTCCAGTTTCATCCATCTCATTAGCACTGATTCAAATGTATTCTTTTTAATGGCTGAGTAATACTCCATTGTGTACCACAGCTTTCTTATCCATTCGTCTGCTGATGGACATCTAGGTTGCTTCCATGTCCTGGCTATTATAAACCATGATCTTAGTTTTTTATTATAAAAGATGATCTTGGTTTTTATGATAAACCATGATCTTAGTTTTTTGAATGTTAAGTTTTAAATCAGATTTTTCACTCTCCTCTTTCACCCTCATCCAGAGTCTCTTTAGTTCCTCTTTTCTTTCTGCCATTACAGTGGCAGGATCTGATACCTGAGGTTATTGATATTTCTCCTGAATGTCTGTGTTTACAGCAATGTTGGTTCTGTGAGATTCCCCAAATCTGGACTTGACCGCCTCTTACAATGAAATGAACAGTTCCTCAAAATTCCTTTGAAATGTTGTTGCTGGTTTCCTGTTCTAATGGCTGCCACTTTAATGCAAGTCCTAATGAGCTCAGGCTGGAAACTTACCGGCTGCCCCTAATAAACTTACCAGCCTCTGGACTGCCATGCACAGTCCCACAAGAATAATCTCTCCAACCAGTACCTGTGGGGGACCCTCTTCATACACACTCCCAGTCTCCTCGGCTGATTCTTCTCACCTCCTACCTTCCAACTCCCCCTGTTGTCTTCAGCTTTGGAGATCATTTTTCTGGCTACACATCCTTACCTTTGGACCTTGGTCATTATACCTGTCAACCCCTTGTCTGTGGCTAGCTCCTACCTCTTGCTTCCACTTCTCCATCAAACCACAATTCTACCACTTTCAGAACTTTACCTGGGACTCATTTTTAATCACAAGTGAACTTCCTCTTTTCTGTACCTTAAACTGGAGTCTAAGTGCCTCAGAACTCTAACAGGGATCAGGAACACCATGCATTTGCTTCAATAGCTCTCAAAGTGTGCTTGCAAATGTCTGCAGCAGAATCAGCTGGGAATTGGTTAAATGGGACCTCACCTCACAGTCCTACCTACTACATCAAAATCTTTAAGGAATAAACACCCCAAATGTATATTTTAAACAATTTACCCAAGCCATATGCTCATTCATTGTGAGACCCATAGATTTCTCCAAACTCATTTGATAAATAATGATTCCTGTTCACTGGGTGTGGACTGTCTGCCAGGCATGTTACATGAATAAACTTATTCAATCCTTTAAATATCCTTATGAGATGAGTATTATTCTTTTTACTATTATTTCATCCTTTTTAAGAATAAGGAAACCAAATCTTCTTCTCAAAGTTAAATAATTCACCGAAAATCATACTGAAAGTGGCAGAGACAGGACTCAATCCCAGAAGAATATACTCCCAGATTCAGAGACCCAAAGAAATATACTCTTAGAGCCTGCAGAATGAAAGCCTGGCCAGGTCACTTTTAGAAGTTGACACTCCATGCTAATCCTCTGTTCCAAGAGTGGCACTGACATGTACATTCAGCCAGGGGAGCAAGAGAGTGAGAGCTCCCGATGGGTTCATGCAGATACTGTGCCTGGGTGACTCAGAGAGAAAGCCTAGTGTCAATAGTTCATTAACAACAGAACCTTTTGATCTTGCTCATTTCAAGATCTTGCCTCTACTTCCCACTTCCCTGGCTTGGTAGGAATCATCTCAGAGACTAAATAAATGATAAAACAGCCCACCCAGCCCAGCAAGTGTGCTCCTCATGCCTGGTGGAAAGTGTTTTTGTGTGATGAACAGTTTCATTACCTCTTCAATAAGACCCTTTTTTAGTAATTGCTTTTGAGAAAATTGCAGTCTGGGGTTCTTCTCAAGCACCACTCAGAGACATGAGCAAAGTCTCCCAAGTATAATTCAGATGGTTCTAAGGAAAGCAGTCTTTCTGATGATACAAAGCCCCTTTGAAAATTACTTAACTTCACAAGTGTTCTCCAAGGACTTTGTTTTCATCTCAATCTACCCTTCCTTGTGTCTCATAAATACTCACAAAAAAATCAGACAAAACAAAGGTAATTTCGTGGTTGTTTCACTAATTTAGTGGGTGGATACAGAAATACCAGATAATTAATTTGTGTTCACTAACACAAATGGTTCAAGTTAAAATGCTAAAAACTGTTGCCTACAATGGATTAAAGGCTTCCCTAGTGGCTGGGTTGGGAAGATCCTCTGGAGAAGGAAACGGCAACCCACTCCAGTATTCTTGCTTGGGAAATCCCATGGACAGAGGAGCCTGACAGGCTACAGTCTATGGGATCCCAAAGAGTCAGACACAACTTAGTGACTGAACACCACCACCACGATGGATTAAAACCCCAAAACACATCTAGATTAATTTGGTAGGGTTTCAGGGCTCATTGAGACTAATTTTTATTTGAAGGAAAGCAAAAATGAATCATCATGTCCCTATGAAACTCTGCTTTGCCTGCAAAAGCTAGAAGTACCTAACACACACTCCCTGGACCCAAGCATCGCCAACACAAGGTGGGCAGGGTGGCGTGGGGCATTGCCCTGGAGAAGAACTTTGGGTCTGGGGAGGAAAGGAGCCCAAATTATAACAGCTTATTTCATCTTGACATTTCTGAGTTTCAGCTTGTGTTAAGATTTTCCCCCCTCATATACTATGATCCCTTTTGTGAATTTCACTTCCTCTGCTATTTCTTAAAAGCCAGTGGGTTTGGGCTTCATATTTCTACACATAGGCCTCTTCAGAAATTTCTTCTGTTCCTATAACATTATTTGGGAAGATCCCCTGGAGAACAGAAAAGCTACCCACTCCAGTATTCTGGCCTGGAGAATTCAGGGGACTGTATAGTCCGTGGGGTCGCAGGGTCAGACATGACTGAGCAACTTCCACTTCACTTAGAACATTAATTACTCCAAGTTGATGATGCCTAAACCTTTGTTTCCAGCAAAATCTTTGTCTCCTGAGGTTCAGATCCAAAAATCTAGATGCTTCATGGGGATCCCTGAATATCTCACAGGCCCTCATATTTCCAATATTTCCACATCCAGTCCTGAACTATACTTCCCCTTGACTATTGTCATCACCCAAGCCAGGCATCTGGGCATGACAAGAACCCCTTCCCTTTTCCTATCAACCAATAAACCTGCCAGACACACTCCTGTCTCCAAAGTCTTTCTCAGAGGGACTTTCCTCCCCTTCCTTTCCAACATGTTAGCCCATCTCAGCTCAAGATTCATCCTGCCCTAACTGATTTCATCAACTTTCTGCCTAATCACACTGTCTCTAATTTCCTTACCCTTCAGATCATCCTCTTCCACATGGCCCTAGCCCTAGAGAAGTTTCTCTTTTATAACACAGATAATTTATAGACATCCAGTTCAGCTCATGTGCTCAGTCATGTCTGACTCTGCCCGTGTAGCCCACCAGGCTCCTCTGTCCATGGGATTTTCCAGGCGAGAGTTTGGAATGGAACAGGTTGCCATTTCCTCTTCCAGAGGATCTTCCTGACCCAGGAATCAAACCCACATCTTCTTTGCCTCCTGCATTGGCAGGCAGATTCTTTACCACTGTGCCATCTGGGAAGCCAACAATTTATATATTATATATAACTAAGCTATATGAAATAGAAAGAAATTAAGATCATACCAAATAAATGGATTGAGAAGTATAGCAGATTGAATTATTGGCCCCAATTCTGTACCCATGTGTTATATGGCTTTGCAATCCTCCACTACAAGCAGAGTGTAATCCTCACCTTTTGATTCGTAGCTCACGTATAGGACCTGTGCCTCTGAGTAAATGAGGGTAGAAGTAAGATGACAATATTTACAAGAATATTTAGAATTTTTCATTTTATTATTAGAAAATTTTATCATTTCAAATTAGTATCTTGGCGGGAGGGGAATAAAAAGAAGAAAGAGAGTGTAATTAACACCAAGGAAACCATTATTGGTTGTGTAAATTAAAGCATCAAGTAGTATTTTTTTCCCCAGTATTTCCATAGCTACAATTATCTGCAAATTGATCCCACTCAACACAAAAGCTATGGAATCCAGGGATCCCAATCTCTTTCTATGCTCTAGATAGTAGAGAAAAGAGAAAAATAGGTATAGAGTGGTGAGAGGTTGGAGGATAGAGAATAAAAGAGAAGAAAAATAAGAAGTCTGTTCTGAAGGCTGGCCACCACATTGGAAAAGGTAAATGTCTTCTTGTGTCTTAAGGGCAGGATCTTTTCTATTCTTATCGACTTTCTCTTCTTATACTAACACTCTGACAACCAGTGTCTTCTGTAGAGTTGGCTTCTGAATGATGAATAGCTTGTGTTGTACATTTCAGGCTTCTCTGGAGGGCCCTGTGGTGCCTCCACTGAAGAGTCCCAAACAGGGGAACTTTAATTCGGGTCCAACCTCTTTCATCATTGCTCCAGTGTCTCCCACCAGTGGTCAAGGTCACAGCCTTTGCTGCTGAGGTTCCTACACCCAGAAAGCATCCGTTCGTGGAGAGGACAAACAAACTTGGCCAAGCTACCTTTGGTTGTGTCTTCCCAACCCTTGGAAAACTCATGCTTCCTTGACATACCAAGGGTCAGCAAGCAGGCGCTCTACTGCCGTCCCATCTCTCGACCCACCTTCTTGCTGCAGGTCTTACTTCCCCTCCTCGGACAGGCAGAGAAACATAAGAGCAAGTTGTCGCAATGAGGAACAAAAGTAATCCAGCCTTTCCTTCTTGAAAACACCAACTCTCTTTGCAGATGGTCTCTTGGAGTGCACTCCCTCTCTTCTGGGGAGGAGAGGGAGAATTCCCCCACATTTCAAAGAACTGTGATGACACTTTTCCTCTCCCCAGGCTTCTTTCACAGACCAGGAAGGCAGTGGTGATTAGAGGTAATGGGGCTGATTTGACTACTTCTTCATAAACAAACCCTATAAAGTAGAAACCCTATAAAGTTTCTGCTTCAACTCTAGGCCGTTTATTTGCATCTCTCTCTAGAATGTGGGAGTATTTAGTGACTTTAGTTTTCAGTTTTGGTCCTCTTTGAATGACATAGGAGCAGTTTCTTTCAAGCTGAGAATAAATAATATTCAATCAGCTATGTAAAACATTCAGATCTGATTTACACTAAGACTTTCTGTGTACCTTATCTTCTCTTTCTCCTTCTATGATGTTTTACAATGTTTCTCTGACATTTGGACAAAGAAGGATTTCAAGTCTACCTGAGAGCCTTTTTTGGTGACTAAAGCTATCAAGGAAGGTAAATTGTATCTCAGATAATCTCAGATATCAAATTATATGATTCTCCCTGGCTACTTGGAAAACTGTAGTGATCACTGCAAGACCAGTTGTATGCTTTGTGGAAAAGTGAGTCTTGATCAACTAGCAATGTCTGTTTGGGTTCAGGTTGGAGGGAAGAGGCAACAGTCATATTGAATATTTGCTGGCCATGATATATATGCTTCTTATATTACTAGGGAAATTCCCTTGTTTACCTTATCTTTTTTCCTTTGTAAAAAGGATTTTTCTAAAATTTCAGGGCCAGCATATATGTGAGTTATTAGTACTGGTATAATTCCTGTCCCTGATTCTGTGCCCACCAGTCTCTATATTTACTTCCAAATTTTTACCCAAAAATTCCTTAACTTTTATTCCAAACAGAATTATACTTTCAGAGTACCTTCAGGCTGAATGCTTAGATCCAACTAAAATTCAATCAAGTCACAAGGAGTGTCTAAAATGATGTTCCAATTATCTTGCACAAGATTGTCAATTATGAGGTCCATGAATAATTCCTCCTCATAGAAAGCTTTATTTCACCTTGACTTCAGTCTGGAATTTGTTCCAACCTATCTCTGAGTTCCTCTTAAAGGGAACGTTACCATATAAATATAAGCCCCAGAAAGCAAAAAAAATTTGTAAGACTTCCCCTTAAAGGGTTGAAGAAGATACAGGTTTCACTATAATAGGTTTTAAGCACTCCAATATTAGAGCTAAGTGGGCAAAATAGTGTGGCATCAATTTCCAAAGTGCTTCAGAATTAGGGAAATACTACTTCTCAACCTCTTGTCCTCAGAATCAGATAGCAACCTTACTGTCTTTTCCCTCCATGTGATAGCCAGTTCCCTTAGCAACCTAAAGATGTTAAACAATGTTTTCCTTCCTGCCATGCACTTCTTTTCTTCTCACATCTCTCCTAGTGGAGAGAGTCTTTGATATGAGAGGGTGAAGAGAAAACTATTGGGATGAGTAGAATAACTCAGCTAAATTAAACATGGAGAACCCATCAAGAGTTGCACTTGTCTCTGTGAAGACTCTGAGTGCCTAGAGCTTACTCTTTCAACAGACAAAGCCCTATACCCCTACTTCCAGGACACAGCCAGTGATTATCATGACACTGAGAACCACCTCTAAGATGGAGTCTAGACATCAGACTTGGGACAGAGAGAGGAATTTGTGCAGAAGTATTTAAAAAGAGGAGGAAAACCTACAGAAGGATAGACAAAAGATGGGAATCAGTAAAAGAAGGGACTCCCAATAAGCGAACGTGGCAGATTCTGTAACTTGGCAGCCTTATGAGAAAGAAAGTGGGACAGGGGAAAGCCACACATTTTGCACCATTCCTCACACTATGTTGCCAACAAGGTGGTAGTATGAATCTTTTCTTTCAGTTAACCACCTATACCTTTTATTCTTCTAGAAGTTATAGGCATAACCAAGAGGTAACAAAAGGGATTATCATGCTAGGTTCTCTGAGGCCTAAAGGTGACTTTGAAGTATAACAAATTGATAAACTCAAAGCTCAATTAAATAGAGATAAGAGATCAGAAAGGGTGCTCTTATGCCCTCTGATGATAGCAGAGCCATCAGGAAGATGAAAGGCTCTTCTTCTCTCCTGGTAAGAATTCAACCAATGAAAAGCCATGGGTTCTTTTTTTTCCACAGCCTCTTCACTTCTTTCTCCCCTCTGTAGAAGAGTTTCCCTTCCTTTGCCTGAGGGGGACCTATCACGGCTGTAGGCCCTGAATTTCAATTCTCTGCGGATCCCCCCAAAAAAACAATCTTTGCTGCAGAACTATCTGGTAGCCTATTTGTTTTAGGTCAACAGAAGGTACACCCTGAGTGGGTTTCACTTGGCTTAGCTCCAGGTTCCATTTACCATAAAAACAGATCAGCATCTTCAACATTTCCCCACCCACAGGTAAGGCCACAGTGAGACCATAAACCCTCCCTCTCATACCATCCCCTTACTCAGCCATCTTCTTCTTGCCTTCCAGTTCAGCCACTCAGTCGTGTCTGACTCTTTGTGATCCCATGGACTGCAGCATGCCAGGCCTCCCTGACCATCACCAACTCCTGGATCTTACTCAATCTCATGTCCATTGTGTCAGTGATGCCATCCAACCATCACATCATCTGTCATCCCCTTCTCCTCCCACCTTCAATCTTTCCCCAAATCAGGGTCTTTTCCAATGAGTCAGTTCTTCATATCAGGTGGCCAAAGTATTGGAGTTTCAGCTTCAGCATCAGTCCTTCCAATGAACACCCAGGCCTGATCTCCTTTAGGAATGACTGGTTTATCTCCTTGCAGTCCAAGGGATTCTCAAGAGCCTTCTCCAACACCATAGTTCAAAAGCGTCAATTCTTCAGCACTCAGATTTCTTTATAGCCCAACTCTCACATCTCTACATGATTACCGGAAAAACCATAGCTTTGACTAGATGGACCTTTGTTGGCAAAGTCTCTGCTTTTTAATATGCTGTCTAGATTGGTCATAGCTTTTCTTCCAAGGAGCAAGCATCTTTTAATTTCATGGCTGCAATCACCATCTGCAGTGATTTTGGAGCCAAAGAAAATACAGTCTGTCACTGTTTCCACTCTTTCCCCATCTATTTGCCATGAAGTGATGGGATTGGATGCCATGATCTTCGTTTTTTGAATGTTGAGATTTAAGCCAACTTTTTCATTCTCCTCTTTTACTTTCTTCAAGAGCTTCTTTAGTTCTTCTTGGCTTTCTGCCATAAGGGTGGTGTCATCTGCATATCTGAAATTATTCATGTTTCTCCCAGCAATCTTGATTCCAGCTTGTGTTTCATCCAGCCTGGCATTTCACATGATGAACTCTGCATATAAGTTAAATACACAGGGTGACAATACACAGCCTTAACATACTCCTTCCCCAATTTGGAAACAGTCTGTTGTCCCATACCCAGTTCTAACTGTTGCTTCCTGACCTGCATATAGATTTCTCAAGAGGCAGGTCAAGTGGTCTGGTATTCCCATTTCTTTAAGAACTTTCCACAGTTTATTGTGACCCACACAGTCAAAGGTTTTGACATAGTCAATAAAGCAGATATAGACGTTTTTCTGGAACTCTCCTGCTTTTTCGATGATCCAACAGATGTTGGCAATTTGATCTCTGGTTCCTCTGCCTTTTCTAAATCCAGTTTTAACATCTGGAAGTTTACAGTTCACATACTGTTGAAACTTGGCTTGGGGAATTTTGAGCATTACTTTGCTAGCGTGTGAGATGAGTGCAATTGTGTGGTAGTTTGAATATTCTTTGACATTGCCTTTCTTTGGGATTGGAATGAAAACTGACCTTTTCCAGTCCTGTGGTCACTGCTGAGTTTTTCAAATTTGTTGGCATATTCAGTGCAGCACTTTCACAGCATCATCTTTTACAATTTGAAATAGCTCAAGTGGAATTCCATCACCTCCACTGGCTTTGTTCGTAGTGATGCTTCCTAAGACCCACTTGACTTCACATTCCAGGATGTCTGGCTCTAGATGAGTGATCACACCATCATGATTATCCGTGTCGTGAAGATCCTTTTTGTACAGTTCTTCTGTGTATTCTTGCCACCTCTTAATATTTTCTGCTTCTGTTAGGTCTATACCATTTCTGTCCTTTATTGTGCCCATCTTTGCATAAAATGTCCCCTTGGTATCTCTAATTTTCTTGACGACATCTCTAGTTTTTTCCATTCTATTATTTTCCTCTATTCCTTTGCACTGATCGCTGAGGAAGGTTTTCTTACCTTTCCTTGCTATTCTTTGGAACTCTGCATTCAAATGCATATATCTTTCCTTTTCTCCTTTCCCTTTAGCCTCTCTTCTTTTCTCAGCTATCTGTAAGGCCTCCTCAGACGACCATTTTGCCTTTTTGCATTTCTTTTTCTTGGGGATGGTCTTGATCACTGCCTCTTGTACAATGTCATGAACCTCCATCCATAGTTCCTAGGGCACTCTGTCTATCAGATCTAGTCCCTTGAATCTATTTGTCACTTCCACTGTATATTCATAAGGGATTTGACTTAGGTCATACATGAATGGTTTGGTGGTTTTCCCTACTCTCTTCAATTTAAGGCTGAATTTGGCAATAAGGAGTTCATGATCTGAGCCACAGTCAGCTCCCAATCTTGTTTTTGCTGACTGTATAGAGCTTTTCCATCTTTGGCTGCAAAGAATATAATCACTATGATTAGAGTCACTTAGGAAGCTTTAAAAAAAAAAATTAAGATTGCACAGAAAGCAAATTTATGGTTACCAAAGGGCAAAAGATAAATGAGGTGGCTGGGATTAATATATACACTTTACTATATATAAGATAGGTAACCAAAGACCTACAGCAACACAAGAAACTATACACAACATTTTGTAATAACTAATAAGGGGAAAGAATATATATATGTGTATGTATAAACATATTTATTTAAATATATTTATATATTTAAATTTATAAATATTTTATAATAAATTTAAATATATATATCAACCCCTATATGTAATCATAATAATTTGGGTTATGAACAGACTTTGGGATGACCACACCCATCAAGGCCACCACATACCCTCATGATCTGCCCAAAGAAATGAAGATATGGGAGAAATTAACCCCACACCTCTAACTTTATGGCCTTTCCTAATTCTGCAGCCAAAAGGAGCCACTGTTTCCTAATTAACATTAAGCTATAGATGTGCTAGGGGAAATCTTTTTACAATGTCAGCATATATCAAATCACTATGATAAATGGCATGCATTTTAAATGTCTTATAATTTTGTCAATTATATCTAAACAAAGCCAAAAAGATAAAAAATAAAGACTATTAAGATGCAAAATGCGTCTGAGTGAACTCTGGGAGTTGGTGATGGACAAGGAGGCCTGGTGTGCTGTGATTCACAGGGTCGCAGAGTCGGACACGACTGAGCGACTGAACTGAAGATGCAAAATAAGTTGGACTTCAAAATTCATTATCATGAATTATCTGATATAATATATCTGTTAAAATATAGATTCTCATTGAGAAGGTCTGGGGCCCTGTGAGTCTGCATTTCTAATCGGCTCCCAGGCGATGCTACTGCAGCAGGAGGTCTGCCCACATTCTGCATTCTAAGTTGCTAAAGTAGACTCTGATACCACCACTTAGGATAAGAAATGGCTGCTCCTCCATCACTAACTAAAGTTATACATTGACAGGAATCAGAGGCCATCAGACCAGAATAATTACTACAAAAATGTAAAAAAAAAAACTCTTGTGGGGAAAAAAAAAGTCCTTTACATGTGATTTCTTTAAAATGTAGACTCAGCCCAAGGTGGTTTTGGGTCCCAGACTGACAGTGAGGGCTCTGGGGGGTATAAAACTTAAGGTAGTTTTCCTGAAACCACACAACTGGGAGAAATAAGCATTTTAAGCATCAACTGATAACCATGCTTCAGCACTTCCCTTTGCTTGGATCTGCACCATGAGCCGCCATTGCAGGATCAATGTGGGGTGATGATAAGAAATCTCTTAAAAATGGGAAACGAGAGAGCTGGGGACCAGTATAGAATTTGGAAATAAAATGTTCCCCGAGAGTTAAACTGAAACAGAGATATCCAAAGTCACCTTAAGAAGGCAGAATGCTTCCTCAACCAACAACACTCAACTCTAGTTGGAGGAATGAGCATACCTAAGGAGCCTTAATCATGAGGAGGAAGGGACCACAGAGGCCTGCCAAAAGCCAAGCCACAGACACTAATCTCATCTCCCCTTAACTGATGGCAAGAAAACCCTAATTCAAGAATCCAGTGCCTCATATAAATGCAGTATCTCTAACCACATGGTGGAGAGGGATACATCAGGCATACACGATCTGGTACCACAAAACAGGGGTTGGTAAACTGTAGCTCATAGACCAAATCCTGTTTTGCAAATAAAATTTTATTGAATCACAGGCATGTCCACTCATTTACCCATTAACAATGGTTCCTTTTGCATTATAATGGCAAAGTTGTGTAGTCTTGACAAAACCTTTACAGAAAAAGTTCGCCCACCTCTACCATAAAACTTTTCAATCATTTTAATTATATTACTAATTCCTCTTGCTCTGATCTTATGCTCACTCGGCAGACTTCTGATTATAATTTAGCTTTCTAGGTGGTGTACCCACAAAGAGCGTCCCTTGGCCATCTGTTGTTATTTCTAGCTATATTTGCATTCTAGGTTTTTGGAGAAAATAAAATTTTTTTTTTTACATCAATGTCTTGGGCTTTGGCTAATCTGAATCATCCCCATAAGTGATCATTCCTTTCTAAATTTGCTTTAAAAAAAACAAAAACAGAAAAGCCAACATTTTTAAAGTCTATAAGACTGAGGGCTAGATATCTCGATTGTAGTGGATTCGCTTTACTTCATGTTAAAATACAATCTTAATTCTGATCAAGACTTTGGGAGTTAAATGCAAGGAGTGAATGTGTGTGTACCAAGGCACCTCAGTTGTGTCCGACTCTGTACGACCCTATCAACTGTAGCCCACCAGGCTCCTCTGTCCATGGGATTCTCCAGGCAAGAATACTGGAGTGGGTTGCCATGCCCTTCTCCAGGGGATCTTTCTGACCCAGGGATTGAACCCACATCCCTTACATCTCCTCCACTGGCAGGCAGGTTCTTTACCACTCCCACTCCCTGGGAAGCCCAACCCTGGACCCAATTCCCCATTCCACAAGGAGAGCATTTACTTTGTCTTCCACAGAAGCAAAACTCACCAATCTATTCTGAGGGATACAAGGAGCCCAGTACCCTAAACATTTAGCCTCATTCATTGTGATTGAGTTCAATTTCTGGTTCATATAGGCCTTTACCTTATTTTTCAACTTTACCTTGCCTTTTTATCTCTTTTTGCTATATTTGGTTCATATTTTATATTCTCTTATATATTTGAAATGAAAGAGGAGTGTCTTCTTACAAATACGCTATATCAACTTGACCGAAAATCCCACTTGCTGACCTCCAATAGGATTCTTTCATTTAGTCTAACTGATTGGATATTTTATTACTCTTCATTCAACCAATATTTATTGAGTGCATACAGTGCTCTCCATGAGTACTATGTTCTGCATTGAAGACTCAGAAATGCCATACACATGCCTTTGCTGCCCAAATGAAGTTCATATGTGAGCTGGGTCATTCAGCAATCCAACTCTAACATTGAACAAAACTGCCAAGTGGATGTTTTCCCAACTCAGGTTCATTGGCCATTATGACAAAACTAATTTTTCCCCCTTGTTAAACACTGTGTGCCTCTTTGCTCTTAGTGAGCAACCCACCCCATCAAAGTTTACTTAGTCACCAAAGTTATTCTCCTTTCTGAATGTCCTAAATACATATCTCTTCTACAACACCTTAGATAACATATCCACAGATTAATGTCTGGGTAATCCACAAAAAAACCAGCAATCCTGAAGTTTTAAGTCCTCTGCAGCTTGCTGAGGAGGATATTTATAATGTATTTGCATTTTCTGCTCATTTATTACATTCTGCAAAGCTGAGAAAGCAACAGGCACGTCTCATGATACAGCATCCTTGAGCAACATAGGGAGTGAATGCGTTTCCTGCTGGATGCATGAGGCTCTTCCTGTATACGCTCATCTGCTTCACATATAATTTCTGTCATATGATCTTCACTCCCAGCTCAAGAAACAGACAGAAACTTCTGTCCAACTCACCACTGAGTTTAACACATTGTTCATCACCTGTATACCCCACCAAGATTGCAAAACTATAGTAGTGTTTTCAGTGCACTGAGATGGCCATTTAATTTATGGCATAGTTCAGAACACTCAACAGTAAACATCTTAATTGAAAAATAAAGAAGCCTGGTGAGCCCTTAATGGAAACATAGCTGAATCAAATGTGATCCCCTCTAGGATTTTCCTATGTAAAATAATGAAAATCCCTTACTTATTAAGTCTGACCTTAAAAATCAGAATGTATGAAATTGCCTTTCACCACGTTTTTATAGATATGAATAAGGACAACACTCTGTATATTTTAAATTAACCTTAATGCCATCTAGTGGTCATTGAGAAATTTGTGTCTCAAAATTGGTAATGACTTTAGAAATTTAAAAAGTATTAATAATGACAATACTGCTGTTGTTGAAGAGACGTAATGAACACCTGAAGTATTCCAGGGCCGTGTTCAGATCTGTATGTGCTGTCTCTCATTTTCTCTTTACAATAACTTTAATTGGTACTATAGCTCAATGTGGGCTCCCCGGGTGTCACTAGTGGTAAAGAACCAGCCTGACAATTCAGGAAACACACGAGATGAGGATTCTATCCATGGTTCTGGAAGATGCCCTGGAGGAGGGCATGGCAACCCACTACAGTATTCTTGCCTGGAGAATCCCATGGACAGAGGAGCTTGGTGGGCTACAGTCCATGGGGTCACAAAGAGAGATACAACTGAATGTATTTATACAGATGAAGGAACTACGGCACAGGAGTATTAAATAACAAGCCGTATTCACAGATGTAGTAAATGACTAGCTGGAATGCAAAGCCAAGTAGTTTTGCTTTCATACTCAGGCAGAAGGCTATACTATTATTAAACCTCAGCTCTGACTTAAGAATAGGGTTGATAGACTAACACACACTCTCATTGCTAATGTGTCTGAAGGAAGGCACAACCCTCACTTTTCCACTCCACTTCCAGCTTCCATCATGGCCCCATTCTGGGGCTTCTCCTTCGAACACAATTTCAGTGGCATGGGGATATTTATACACTTGGAATTGACATCTGGCATCTAAAATGTGATGGATCCACTTGTTCATGCAACAAATAGGGACTGAGTTCTGAAGTGCTATACTCTGCTCTAGGTGCTCAGATAGCAACAGGGAGTCAGATAGAGTGTCAAGTGCAGCAGAAGGACAGGTGGACAGAAATCACGTGGAGATACAGTCACATCACAGAAAAGGCTCCCTGAAAAACGACAGGGTGCTGGCAGGGTGCTTTTAATAGAACGACCTTCCTGATGCACCAGAGTGGAGAGTGAGAAGAGAGGCATGGGAAGGCTTGCCTCAAAGAATGACCTTTAAGCAGGTCCTCAATCAGTGGGAGGGGGAGTTGAGACAGGTGAAGGGAGACAACAGGAACAGCAAGCAGCGTGCTCCTAGCCTTACACACACTCAGGGCAAGGCCACCAGGAAGTCCACGTGCAACCCAGGTGCTATCCATTCTCTGGCCATAAATGGGATGTGCATAAACGGCCATAATTAAATCATACCTTTCTCATACTTTAAACAAATCACTTTTACCGAAAGTACTAAAATTGCTTGATATTGAAACTGCTTTAAGTGCCCAAACATAATGGTGACTGCTAATTAAAGTTTCCATTGGTACTTATGAATAATTCAAATATCTCTTAAATGAGATTTTTTTACTTTGGTTTTGAGATTATGAAAATAACTCTTATGACAGAGAATATGAATAACACAGAAAGAATAGCAAAAAAAAAAAAAAATAGAAGGAGAAAAAGCTGATATCCATAACCCTGAGACAATCTTAACATTTTGGAATGGTCCTCCCAGTCTTTTTTCTATGGATATTTTACAAACATTAGATTATGTGAACAAGTTTTAACTTAATTTATTCATTTAACATAGTAATATTTTTACTTGTTAGTAAAAAACAATCTTTGCTAATATCATTTTAACAGCTAGATGATATTTTATTATGCAGATATATCCCAGTTTCTGTAGCTCATTTTCCAGTTTTTGGAAAATGTATAGTGTTTCCAATGTAACAAATAATATTATTTGAATAATAAATGGCATATAACAATAATACATTTAAATTACTGCACTGTATAAAATTTCTTTAAAACATGGTTAATTCCCCAAGATACAATTTAGTATATAGTAGACTTTATTGTCAAGTGATTAATAAGAATAAGACAGCTTACTTGTATGTCTGAAGAGAAGTTAGGAAAGAAAAGCAAATTACAAAAGCAAAATCACTGCTCAGGAACATTGACTTCCAACCCATGTTCCTTCCACCACCACTTCTTTCTAGAACTATTAGCTGATTCTACCTCAATCTGAAGACAAGCTGCAGTAAAAGTTAATAGGTATTTTTTGCCATGTTGGAGAATCCTAGCAAGCCATCCTAAAGTCCCATTTGTGAAATTATGTGTCACATTAACACATTTTATGGGCTTAATCTTGTGCCGCCTAATTGAATAATTTAATATTTGTGACCTTAGCTTGACTCACAAAATAGCACACTCACACACACACACATCCATACAGAGGAGGTGTAAGTGATTACATCTTAGCTTTCTATACTCTGAACATGCCCTGGTGCTTCTCAAGCTGATATTTAGTACCGTTTATATGAGCTAACAGATGAGCCATTTCTGAGCTGCCATTCACAAGCCAACTTCCATCTCTTTGATGTAGGATGTTTACTCAACGTGAAAGCAAATTGTGATTGAGATTTTCCTTCTACTTGGGTTCTGCTGAGTAGGTTTATGCCCATTTTTCACATGCTGGGACACTTGGACAGAGTTTCCACAAAGAGGCACTGACAAGACAGAGATGATACATCCATTGAGCCATAAATAAGGAAATAAGGACTGTGCTAGATTAAAGGTGATGCTCCTAACAGTGGTTGACTAGACCTTTCAGACCCTTCAACAATGCCTTCCCTCAGCATCTGAGAAGAGTGACAACACAGACCTGATCCACACTGACCTCACAAATGGATGACACTTAGCCTGAATCTGATGGAAGCAGGGAATGTCTGGAGTTAAGACTGTCATTTCAGAGTCAGACTCACTAGGCTTGGTTCTTGGTTCATCTGTACATTATAAATGCCCCAGGGAAAGTAAGTTACCTAACTGTTTTAAAAATCACTTCTCTTCTTAAAAAAAAGAGAGAGAGAGAGAGAGAGACAGAGATAACAGTAGTGCCTACGTATGGGGTTGTTGAGAAGACTGAATGAAATAATCAATGGAAAATTCCTAACACAGTATCTGGCACATGCAAAGTACCTACTGAATTATTATCATCATTATAAATATAATATCATCATATCAGTTAAATTATTTTCTTCCATTAAATCAATCTGATGAGAAATATACTTCTTAAAAATCCCTTATTCCTCAAAAATATGTTTATCTCGGCATAAATCTATATTTGAAACTTGCAACTTGTTGGAAGGGCAGAAGGATAAGTTATGAATGCCTTAGAATTACCTCCACCCAAAGAAATACTTCTTTATATTCATCCCAAAACTCCATGAAGGTAGCAACTTTATCTTCCATGTTTCAAGCAGCAAGTACAATGCCTGGCACAAAAGAATATACATAGTATATATTTAAGTAGGTACATAAGTAATCAATCATCTGAAGCTAAAGCTCCAATACTTTGGCCACCTGATGTGAAAAGCCAACTCATTGGAAAAGGCCCTGATGCTGGGAAAGATTGAAGGCAAAAAGAGAAGGGGATGACAGGGGATGAGATGGTTATATAGCATCACTGACTCAATGGACATGAATTTGAGCAAACTTTTGGAGATGGTGAAGGACAGGGAAGCCTGACATGCTGCAGTCCATGGGGTCACAAAGAGTCCTTCACAACTTAGCTACTGAACAAAAACAACAACAGATTAAGTAGTCCTAAATCAACTAGCCAGACTTAAAAACACCTACTTCAGAGTTCAAATGACCAGATTTTTCTCTTTTGATAGAAGTCACCATAATGAAACTTTCTGTCAAGCTTTCTCTTGACCTCAGATATGCTGCTGCTCTGGGTGAACACACAGACAGTGTTGACTTTCTCAAGAAAAAGTGCCATGTGTCAACCTCACAGAACCCAGCTGGTGCTCACACGAGGTCCACAGGGTTTTTCTAACTCTTCAGAACAAGTATTAGCCTTTTTAGAAGCAGTCAACTTTGTCAGCAAGTCTCACTCCATGCAAACTAGAGACTGCACTTGAAAGTTGAAATCTCATTAAATCTAGAGGTTTTTGAGCCCTCATCCAACTGGAACATTTCTTTATAGCACTAAGAGGGTATGAAATCTCCAAATTGTGGTTGACTTTGCTCAAACCATTACAGGACGCATCCATGGTGCTTACCTCTAGCAATAACCCAACCTATATTCCTTTCCACATCATTTTCCTCCTAGTCAGGCAACCCTCCTTGGGGTTACAAGTCCTTACAAGTCCCTTATCTCTGTTTTATGTTTGTTTTTTCAGAATGCTCAGGCCAGAGCAACTTATAGAGACATCCAATACATATTTTAAGATATANCCACATCATTCTCCTCCTAGTCAGGCAACCCTCCTTGGGGTTACAAGTCCTTACAAGTCCCTTATCTCTGTTTTATGTTTGTTTTTTCAGAATGCTCAGGCCAGAGCAACTTATAGAGACATCCAATACATATTTTAAGATATAACCCTCTTTCCATAAAATATGAAATGGATGCCTCTGCAATAATATCAAAGATGCCCTATGTCTAAAGTGGCCATACATCCTTGTTTGCTTAGAACAGTCCCACTAGAATTGGATCTAGTTTACCACTTTTCCAGATTATTTTCATTTGTAATGAAGTACTATTTGTAGTAATAGTTGCTTTAAAATCAGCCTTATGAGACCAGATGACCTTTACTTTGACTTCCCAGCGTCTGTCATGCAGGAAACAGACCTCTCATCCTAACTTGTGGTTAAATCTAGACAACAACCAGTGATCACCCTCTCTCTTTTCCTGATCCTCCCCAGACCCTTTCAAGAACAGTACACAGGATGCTAAAATGAAATGTGCTTACTCTTTCTGCTTTTAGGAGGTGGCATTTCATGTATAAAGTGCCAAATTTCTCAGCTTTTGAAGCTTTTAGCAAATTGCAATTATTGAAAACAAAGCTGTGAACAGGAAGACATTTAAACTGATCCTTGTAAAAGAAAGGAACAAAACAATGTAAGCCAGGGGTTGTAGAAGGTTTAATTTTGAAATTCTATAATTGCACTTTGACATATCTTGATTTAGGGGAAGAACACTTGATGGCACCCCGGGGAGGAGACAAAACACAACTCACATACCAGAGACAGCTAACCAAATAGCAATGGGCTTCCCAAAAGCAATATAATCTGAGCCGAAATTATTCTCAACTTGGAAATATCAACCCTAAAATACTATCAGTTAAGTAGGAGCTAGAATAAAAACACTTAAGATTAGCAAGCTCTTAAGAAATGTTTCTCCTGTGTACTTTGCTTTGGAAGCTACTGGAAGGTGTACCCTACAAAAACAAGGCAAAAACAAGAGAGAGAAATACATGGAACATGAAAATAGAGCATCCAGCATTAGAAAAGGACAAAGGAAATTCCTGGATCCGAGTGAGGGTGGACAACAATTGGTCTCAAGAGCAGTTAGCCCAGGTTGATTTGAGAGACTTCAGAGGAAAGACCCCAAGAATAAAAGAAAAAAATAATTGATAGATGACCTGATTTCTTATCTACATGGTGAGATATTCTTGGAGCTGATTTAGTTAGCTAAGCTTTAAAAAACAAGGCATTTATTAACTTAGAAAAAAGGTTGAACAAGAAAGAAAACATAATCATAATATACTGTATGACAGCTGAAATACTATTATATCCAATAAAAGTATAAACACTTTTATATCCAGTTATCATATAGCCAATTTTAGGGTTTAGCAGAGTGTACATGTGTTAGGCAGTTGGGGTTCTAAACTTATTAAAGTATAGCCAAAGAAAACCAATTGATAATGTTAAAATCAAAATGTAAAAATAAATAGGCACATAAGCAGATTGTGGACATGGAGATAAATGCCAGGACAAATTGTTAAAATAGCTGAAAGTGGTTGCATCTGGGTAGTATAAGATGGAAATGATGAAGGAAGAAAAGAGCCAAGTGACCGTCTTTTTAGTTCTAAACCTTAGAATACTCTTTGACTTACAAAATATATATATACATGTATTATTTTCATTTAAAAATTAGCCCCAGAACTTCTCTGGTGGTCTCTGCCTTTCAATGTAGAGGGTGTGAGTTCCATCACTGGTCAGGGAGCTAAGATCCATGCCTCATGGACAAAAAAAAAACAAAACAAAACATAAAACAGAAGCCAGAAAGAAAAACACGAATACAGCATACTAACGCATATATATGGAATTTAGAAAGATGGTAACGATAACCCTGTATGCGAGATAGCAAAAGAGACACAGATGTATAGAACAGTCTTTTGGACTCTGTGGGAGAGGGAGAGGGTGGGGTGATTTGGGAGAATGGCATTGAAATATGTATAATATCATATAAGAAACGAATCGCCAGTCCAGGTTCAATGCAGGATACAAGATGCTTGGGGCTGGTGCACTGGGATGACCCAGAGGGATGGTATGGGGAGGGAGGTGGGAGGGGGTTTCAGGATGGGGAACATGTGTACACTGATGGCGGAGTCATGTTGATGTATGGCAAAACCAATACAATATTGTAAAGTAATTAGCCTCCAATTAAAATAAATAAATTTAAATTTTAAAAAAACAGAAGCAATATTGTAACAAATCCAATAAAGATTTTTTAAATGGTCCACAAACCAATACAGTATTGTAAAGTAGAATAAAGTAAAAAAAATTTTTTTAATTATTTTAAATAAATAAAATTTTTTAAAAATAAAAAATTACCTCTTTCTAAGTCCTCCTCCCTGTATCCCCAACCCTTTTTCAACCTCTGATGAATAAGGCTTCTTGAAGAGGTTTGGGGAGAGAGTGGCAGGGAGGGGCTATATAAGAAGAAACTTTGGGCTGCCTGGGGATGGATGAAGGTGACTGAATCCACAGTTAGCTTGAGGCCAGCCCTGCAGAGAACAGTATCAGAGAATTCCTACTCTGAATCCTGGGCTCAGTGTACTCATCAGTAATGCCGTTGGTAATGACAGCTAAGACATGAGCTCCAGCTTGTCATCAGAGCGCCTACTGCAAGCGATGTGGAAGAGTGAACAAACACTTTGGCAGGCTCTGGCAGGAGATATGTGCTCTCACTAAGCTTGGCAGTCTGGTCAGGCACTCTTTTCTATGATTAGTTCCTGCCTATGTAGCTCTCTTCAGTTTCTACATGTGCAGTAACTCAGGAGACAGCAGTTAAGAGACTAGTTAATGGGATGTGAATGTGTGTCTGGGTCTTTAGCTAGGCTCTCACCCCTCTTACATCATTAGCTAGGCTGTATGCATGTTAATTTTTCCAATGATTCTTCATTACTGTTTAATTGCAGGTAATAAGGGGGAGAAGACTTCAAAATGCTTAAGCAAGAATCATTTTGATCCATCTGTAGCCCCTGCCTAGGAAGACTCCATCCTATTCCATGAAAACAATATTTAAACCACAAGGACCTACTGTATTTACCCCTGGAGTCTCAGTGGTAAAGAATCTGACGGCAGTGTAGCAGCTATAGGAGATGGGTTCTTTCCCTGGGTTGGGAAGATCCCCTGCAAGAGGACAAGGCAACCCACTCCAATATTCTTGCCTGGAGAATCCTGGTGGACAGAGGAGCCTGGCAGGCTACAGTCCATTGGGTTGCCGAGTTGTACAGGACTGAGTGACTAAGCACAGCACAGTCAGTGCTACAGAGGCGACAAACCATTAGGTTGAGTGTGTTCACAGAGAAGAACAAGAATAGGGGCTTCTTGTGGACAAGAACCAAACAATGAAGACAGAGAGATTAGATCCGAGGGATTAAAGCTTTTCTCTACAAGGAGGTAGAGATTAGAAGGGTCACATCACTCAAGAGAGAAACAACACATCATGGAAACCCCAAAATGGAGTGTTTGAATTGTGGATGATCACCTAGTAGAAGTCCGTCAGGCAAAACTGGGTGAAAACTAGTTAGCCTGGCAAGTAAGCATCACTAGTAAATTTTGAAAGTAAAAGTGTTTGGGGTCAAGAGTAAGACATCAGAGGGGGAAAAAATGGAAAGAGGTGAGAGGAGGAAACAGAGTAAATTTCTTGTTTAAGATAAAGTTGATGAAAACTAGACTAAATAATTAGTCCCTTGGTAACTGGGGTTAATTATATTAAAGCCTGTGGATTTAACCACACCTGTCAGTAAACAAACAGATGAATCTTCCTTGGTGACGTGTAAATATTCCTATTTAGCGTCTGTATCTTCTTACTGTACTGCATTCTCTGATTTTGCTTGGCATTTGTTGATTTATTGTAAAGAACCTGAGACTAGACAACGAGGGTATTAATTTAACTACTTCCTCATTTCTATAATGCCATTATTTGGCAATTTCATTTTAACTTCCCAACTTAAAGGGAGTAGGAAATCAATTTTGTAATTTATGTTGTTCAATCACGATTGTGTCTGACTCTGCGACCCCATGACTGCAGCAAGCCAGGCTTCCCTGTCGTTCACCATTTCCCAGAGCTTGTACAAACTGATGTCCGTTGAGTCAGTGATGTCATCCAACCATCTCGTCCTCTGTCATCCCCTTCTCCTCCTGCCTTCTATCTTTCCCAGCATCAGGGTCTTTCCCAATGAGTCAGCTCTTTGCATCATTTTTGTAATAAATAATTTCAAAAGGCATGTTCAGAGCACTGGGAACTTGAGATATGTTTTTAGGTTTTTGGTCTACCAACTTCTTGACTATGGGCAGCACAGCATGCCTGGAGAGTGTGAATGGCAGCTAGAATGCAAAGATAGGAATGTAGTTGGAGCAGAGTCAGCTGGAGAGAGGGTTAGGAGAAGAGTTCATGGACAGAAAAAGCCTGAGCACTTTAGGAGAGCCTCACAGCCCATCCTAAGGACCTTGGCTTTTATTTTGAGTGGACTAATATATAGCTCTATTCACTATCCAGTTTCTCAACCACATTTGCCTTTCATGTCAGTGATATTTTTCCAAAGAATTTTTTCAATAGAACTTTATTATTTTTAAGTTCTTATAAAATTGCCACAAACTTCTGGAAAGTTACACTTTATGATTAATAAATTAGAAGTTGTCGATACCTTCAATTGACTCTTTCTGTAATAAGAGCCATAACAGCTTTAAATACTGAGAAAATATTCTCTCTTCTATTGCTGTTAGAATTTGGTAAATGTAAGTTTTAGTAACGGATGATGTTCTCAACTCTAATTTTATTCATAGTGAAATTTTAAATATTTCAAGCCAGATATCTTCACAGATTTATCTTTTTGCTTTTATTCTTAGCTCTTCTTCTTTGACAAATATTTTTACAAGATAAAACTTGTGGCATAAGCTGTCCCTACTATTTTGAATGTGTTGCCATAGTTAGATGATGCAAAATTGTAGATTTTATCCATTTTATTTTATCCCCGTATAGAATATAACTTTGTCCCATTTAACTGAAAATCCTTTAATATTTTTGAGCAACAGTTCTGTGCCAGGCATTATGTTATTTTCAATGTTTCCCCAATGGTTTTTAGTATTGAAATTGACCCCTAATGCCAATTACCTGGAATTAAGTCAAACTTAGCAGGTTAAGGGCAGAATTCCTCACTAGACTGCCTTCATTTCAGACCAGCCACAAAAATCAGGGTTCCCAGGCCACCCTCATTTCTGACCAACTGGTTTCAGAACAAGAAGATGACAGCTCCAAACTTATATATTCCTTCTTATGACTAACAAGTATGCTGTTTTTATGATTCAAGCCCTTTGTCTCCTTCAAAGAATACAAAAGTAGGAAACATAAAAATGTGCACATTTATACAAGTTAAATCAAAGATCCCTTCCTCCAACACACAGTTATCTCCTCCTGGTTCCATCCTCCTCTTTCCCATATTGTAGCCATCCACATTTTATGTTTAAATATAAAAGGATCATGATCCAGAGGAGAAGGCGATGGCACCCTACTTCAGTACTCTTGCCTGGAAAATCCCATGGACAGAGGAGCCTGGTAGGCTGCAGTCCATGGGGTTGCAAAGAGTCAGACACGACTCAGTGACTTCACTTTCACTTTTCACTTTCATGCACTGGAGAAGGAAATGGCAGTCCACTCCAGCATTCTTGCCTGGAGAATCCCAGGAACAGGGGAGCCTGGTGGGCTGCTGTCTATGGGGTCGCACAGAGTCGGACACGACTGAAGTGACTTAGCAGCAGCAGCATGATCCAGAAAGAGAAGTGGAAAGACTACTGCAAATCTCACCCTTTATCCCAAGAGAAGCCAACTAACCAACCTGCTAGCTCTTAGCATCCTCAACATCGACCTAAGAGCACAGGCTCTTATGGATATCTTTGTGCTTGGGGCTCTCCTTTATGCTTCAGCATCTTTAGGTTGGTGGGGGGATGGGAAATGCCCAGAATTCATGAATTCTAGAGACGGAAGAGTTTCTGTAGATGCAATAGATAATTGCAGACTTCTGATCTATAGATTGTGTATTGCAGAATGGCACTGAGCAGAAGCACTGCCTATACCTAGGGCAGCAACACCTTCAAATCCCCAGTGCTTAACTGGGAAACCTTAACATCTGAGTCCTATTGACATGATCATAACATTAGCTAGCAATTACATTTACCACTAATAAAGTTCTCCACTGATTAGGGCCTAATTGTACACTATGATGATGTCACTACTGATTTATTCAAGATATTGATGCTAAAGGGAAAAAAAACTGACTCATCTCGCATTATTCCTGTCCCTCAGGTTAATGCTTTAGGTTTCAGAAGGCAAGAAGCCACTCCAGATGCTAAGAAAGCCTCAAATCCCACTCCCCACCCCACCCTTCTTCAGCTCATGTGGAAAATCCAAAGGGAAAGAAAGAATCCTCTGGAGAGAGAGTTAGGGTGGACACAGCCACATATTTCAGGGAAAAAATAAAAATTATCTGGTTTAGGAGAAAGAAAATAATGTAGAACATGAAAAATCACGGTGACAATCACTAAGGAAATACCTGAAGAAATTTGACTTTCATTTTGACATTATCTTTTTAAATGCCAAAAATGTATACTCTTCTGAATGCTGCCATCTCTGAGGATCATTTCACAATTTTTACCTTGAGAAATCAATCTTCAACAATTCATCATATTCGGAGTCATGTTGACAGTTTCTATCTGGCACCCATCACAAAGGACTCTGACACAAACTTTACTTTTAGTGGGTCCAAATAAACACCAAATTCTGCAAAAGAACTATTTGAAGAATAAAACATGAGTGCAATTATATGTCACCTTCTGATCATTTTTTCTTGGTTAATTCAAAGTGCTTCTCCTGGGTAGATATCTATTCAGTTAGAAATACATAGACTATGTCTTTTCATGTCTTCCCTAGAAGCATTCAGTCATTAGACTGAATCCATTAGCCAGATAATCAGTGAAAAGGAAGTAAAATCGTGCCTGTTTCTTCCCAATGACCCAAGAGTTCAGGAGGAAAGCACAACAAAAATACATTTGAGAAAAAATATATATGGGCTTGAATTTTTCTGCAAATGGATTCTTTAGAATATATCTCACTCCAACTTGCCTGCATAAACACAGGCAAAAGATGGTAATGAAAATATATATATTTAATGCACCCCTTCGAGTTTAAAATTTATCTTTTTCTAATAAGCGACCAAAGAATGTGAGGCTCCATCAGTGAAGCTGCCCAGACAGGCTGCTTTGAGGCTCAGCAGCACATACAAATGCAAAGCCCAGAGAGCTCAAAAATCTAAAAACGGTTCAATAAATCCTCATATGAACATGGATCCCAAAGAAATACCCAAAATGGGAAAAGATGTATATTCCAGGAGATTCCATGAACATTTTCTTAAATGGAAATAAAGTTAGAAACCTCCTAAATATCCAAAAATAAAGGACGGTTAAGTAAAGAATGGAGCAGCCATACAATGAAATATAGTGCAGCCTTTGCAAACAATGGTTGCCAAGATACACTTTTTGGTATAAAAAACATTTTTTATTACTAAGCCAAAAAATCAAGCTACTCTTCAGCATGCTTATTTTTGTTTTATGTGAGTTGTTTATATACTCATTCACACAGAAAATATATAAGGAATACACACAATATACAATTTTATGTACGAGATAGAAAGATGGGTAATTTTTCTTTCCTTTTGCCATTCTGTGTTTTCTGTATATTCTGTATATTTTTATGTGTATTCTATATATTTTTCCAATTTTTCTGCAATGACTATAGATTTCTTACATAATGAAAAATCTGATATTTAGGAAAGATTGCAAATGTCAATTAAAAGAATAGCTGGTTTCCTCAGAGAAGCTGTAAGAAAGCACTCCTTCTTCAGTGAATGAAAAGTAAATCCATACTCATCAGGAAAAAATCTTTTCTTTGGCTACTTTTCCTGAAAATCAGAAAGCTAATGTTAAAAAAAAAAAAAAAAAAACACTAATATACCTAGGCTGGCCACTTTATGCTGTGTTCAGCCATTTATTAAATCTGTCATGTGCAGATTTAGTCAACCACTGATCTGACAGCAGCTGAGAGATGACAGCTGAAGGCTGTGGGATGCTGGTATCATAGAGGGGTCCCCTGGGGGGAGGGCAGAACTGTCTAGAGTAACACCTGCCTTGGGCTTCCCAGGTGGCTCAGTGGGAATGCAGGCAGATTCAATCCCTGAATTAAGAAGATCCCCTGGAGATGGAAATGGCAACCCACTTCAATATATTTGCCTGGGAAATCCCATGGACAGAGGAGCCTGGTGGGCTGCAGTCTGTGGGGTCGTGAAAGAATCAGACACAACTTAGCAACCAAACAACATCAACAATGCCTACATCATTTCAGCGTGTTCCAAGCTGGGCAAATCCCAAAGTTTGCTTTTTTATGATATTCAGAAGTGATCCAACCCTGGGAAGACTTCTCTTTGCTAAAATTTACCCCAAACTGCAGGAGAGGCAGAGAGCTAAAGACTGATTTACAGTAAGAAACCAAGCCAAGTGGAGCAGAACGCTGCAGTCATTAGAACAGCACATGCTTTCCCCTTAGATACACTATATGGGAGAGCAAGCGACAGGGTCAGACAAGTGTTTTAGAAAGAACATTCTGACAGCTGTGCAGGATAAATTAGACGGATGCCCATATGTCCTAATTTGCCTGGGACAGTCCTTGTTGATGTCTGACTGTAATGTTTAATAACTCCCCTGCTTCATTCGCAAAAGTGTCCTGATTTGGTTGACAAATTATACGTCTGCCTAATTGGACAGGACAGTAGTGGGAACTGGGAAATAACTTGTTAGAAGACCGTTGAAATAACCACTAAAGAAACAATGAGAGCCTAAACCTACCCTGAGAAATGGGATTCGAAAGAATGGGATGAAATAAGGTGAAGCGACATCTAGGTGGAAGAACCCATAGGAATCTGATGCACAACTGCATGTGAGGAATGGAAGAAGAGTAAGAATCTGATATGACCTCGACATTTCTGCATGGGAAAGTTGGTGAATGCAGAGGATAGAAGAAAATTTGAGAGGAAAGATTGAGTTTATTTTTTAATTGCTGGAATTGAGGCATCTCTGGGACTAAACATTGGAACAACAGACTGGTTCCAAATAGGAAAAGGAGTACATCAAGGCTGTATATTGTCACCCTGCTTATTTAACTTCTATGCAGAGTACATCATGAGAAACGCTGGACTGGAAGAAGCACAAGCTGGAATCAAGATTGCTGGGAGAAATATCAATAACCTCAGATGTGCAGATGACACCACCCTTATGGCAGAAAGTGAAGAGGAACTAAAGAGCGTCTTGATGAGAGTGAAAGAGGAGAGCGAAAAAGTTGGCTTAAAGCTCAACATTCAGAAAACTAAGATCATGGTATCTGGTCCCATCACTTAATGGGAAATAGATGTGGAAACAGTGTCAGACTTTATTTTGGGGGGCTCCAAAAATACTACAGATGGTGACTGCAGCCATGAAATTAAAAGACACTTACTCCTTGGAAGAAAAGTTTTGACCAACCNACACACACACACACACACACACACAAATACACTGTGAATGAAATATACTGCCTGCCATATTAGTAAAAGATGTTGCAGACACAAATCTATCACATTATAACCACCCCTATTATGAATTCTGAGAGGACTCAGGAAAGTCAAAGGATGCCCACCATCTAACAGTCAAGATCTCTAGCCACCCACCATGGATGGTGCACCCTGAGGAGACACAGGATGGAAAGGCACAGGATATTAGCCCCAGAGAGCTGAGGTGCCTAAGGAAATAATGATTTTTGTGAGCCCAGAGTCTTTCATCTTCTCATACATGGAAAAGCATTAAATTCCTTAATTTGAGATATTTGGTTTTCTTTAATTAACAGGTGCTGCGATTCATGGGGTCGCAAAGAGTCAGACACGACTGAGCGACTGAACTGAACCCTTTGATGCTCCGACTACCTGTTTTTGTTGCAAAAACTCTTATATAACCTAGGCTCCTCCCTTATCTCTTCAGAGCAATCTCTGAAAGTTATCTGAGATGCTGCGTCTCAGGCTTAAGTCCTCAGTTTTGTTTGCTGAATAAAACATAATTTTCAACTTTTACATTGTGCATTTTTTGAGTCAATGACACTTATACACACACATAAATACACATACTTTCATCTAAATACACTTCTCTTCTTTAACCCACATCACAATTGAGCTGTAGCACTCCTAGAGCTTCACACTGAGCTCTGTGTTGCATTCAGATAGATACATATATACACACATATATAAAACCCCTCTGGCCCCTCTCCATGATCATAAGCTATATAAGGGCACAGTTAGACTGTATACATCTGTCTCATCCTCCATTCCATCTTGTACCACCCTGAACAAGAACATTTTAATATAAGTGAGCTGGGTCCTATAAATGACTTTTTTCTCCTATAAGCTTAAACCTTCAGTCAATAACAGAAATTAAAGTGGAAAGAATATATATGAAATGTGCTTTCACATACCTGTTGTATATATGTGGATCCTAGTAGTCTTCTGTCATAGTTTAGAGAGGACTGTGTCCTTAAAAATATGATTTTCAGTTCATTTTCCTCCCAGTATTACCAAGGTACCTTAATTTCTTGCTTGGAGAAACAAAAGGCTTGATTTTTTTCCCACTATCTCCTATATCATTTCTGCTTAAATTGTGTCAGCATAATTTTCTCTGGGTAATAACACTTCTCATCTTAGCAAAGACATAAAATTACTCATACCCAACACAGGGCCCTTAAGGTAGATTTTTCCTTATTTATACCTGGAAGAAATAGTCCAAAGAAATACCAGCCCCTTAAAAATCTGTTGTTATTAAAGAGTCCCCTGTTGCAAGAGAACAGTGGGTTATAGGTCAGTTTTATGGGCTGAGCACCTCAGCTATTTATTGTAATGCAATTACCATACCAACTCAACCATTACATGATGCTGGGTCTGCTTCTCATTAGAATGAGAACATTTAAAAATAGCAGAGAAATTTGCAAAGCCTGAAATCTTTTCAGGAAGGCAAAAATTCATAGGAAGCAATTGTGTCTTATCTCTCCCTCCACCCTCTCTACTGCAGTTCCCAGGTTGTAAGTTAATTATTTTGGCAAGGAGGCTCAGCAGGAAACAATGGGAACTTCTAAGAACACCACCAGAATAACATGTTATCAGCAGATTTCTTTCCCAGGACACTGTCATTGGTTTCATTAGGAATGGCATTATTAGCCACCATTATAAGCTGGCCTTTTCTGGATTCTTCTTTATGCTCAACCAGCAAAGTGAACTGAACTCTTTACTCTGCTTCCTCTAGTTGATCTCAGTGGAGATACACTGAGAGGTCAACAGCCTAAACTGTTTTCATCAATTGAGGCCATCAAAGAAGCCCCAGAGAAAGAAGGAAATCTAGTAATGAGATGCAAGTTAACAATAAAAACATTTAGGGTGCAAATAAAATGCTAGGAGGTGTGCACATTTATAAGCGATAGTATAACTCAAAGAGAAGGAAACAATGGCCATGAAAACTTTTTTCTGGCCTATGCTCTCATTTTTATCTACGCCTCTAAAATATTCACTTCTTTATTTTTCTGGGCTCTAAAATCATTGTAGATGGTGAGTGCAGCCATCAAATTAAAAGACACTTACTCCTTGGAAGGAAAGTTATGACCAAACTAGGTAGCATATTAAAGAGCAGAGACATTACTTTGCCAACAAAGGTCCATCTAGTCAAGGCTATGATTTTTCCAGTAGTCATGTATGGATGTGAGAACTGGACTATAAACATAGCTGAGTGCTGAAGACTGGATGCTTTTGAAATGTGGTGTTGAAGAAGACTCGTGAGAGTCCCTTGGACTGCCAGGAGATCCAACTAGTCCATTCTAAAGGAGATCAGTCCTGAATATTCATTGGAGGACTGATGTTGAAGCTGAAACTCCAATACTTTGACCACTTGATATGAAAAACTGACTCATTTGAAAAGATCCTGATGCTGGAAAAGATTGAGGGCAGGAGGAGAAGGGGATGACAGAGGATGAGGTGGTTAGATGGCATCACCAACTCAATGGACATGGGTTTGGGTGAACTCCAGGAATTAGTGATGGACAAGGAGGCCTGGTGTGCCACAGTTCATGAGATCACAAAGAGTTGGACACAACTGAGCAACTGAACTGAACTGAACTGAAAATATTCACTTGGCTTGAGTTTTTATCATTTGTTAATATGCCTATGCTAAAATTTAGAAACAAATGAATTCTTATCATGTAATTCTCATTTGTAAACACTATTTGGAGACAGCTTTGAGGACTATATAAGCATGTCCCTAGAGAAATGGCTCATTTCTGGACTGAGACACAGAAAATGCAAGATGAGCCTGGAGCATCCCTTTTTTTTTTTTTTTTTTGCCATAAAGTAAGAAAAAAGTCAATGAATAATGGAAACATGCATTAAGAGGCTTTCACTATTCAAACTTCTGAAAATTTGAGCATCAAATAAATAAAATTTAAAAAACAAAGTAACAAATTACAAATCACTAAAAATAAAATAGGAATCCAGGCATGACCATTAATTTCTCTTTTTTTAATTTTTATTTTTACTTTATTTTGCTTTACAATACTGTATTGGTTTTGCCATACATTGACATGAATCCACCATGAGTGTGCATGAGTTCCCAATCCTGAACCCCCCTCCCACCTCCCACCCCATATTATCTCTCTGGATCTTCCCCATGCACCAGCCCCAAGCATCCTGTATCCTGTATCGAACATAGACTGGTGATTCGTTTCGTACATGATAGTATACATGTTTCAATGCCATTCTCCCACATCATCCCACCCTCTCCCTCTCCCACAGAGGCCAAAAGTCCATTCTATACATCTGTGTCTCTTTTGCTGTCTCCCATACAGGGTTATCATTACCATCTTTCTAAATTCCATATATATGTGTTAGTATACTGTATTGTTTTTCTTTCTGGCTTACTTCACTCTCTATAACAGGCTCCGGTTTCATCCATCTCATTAGAACTGATTCAAATATATTCTTTTAAATGGCTGAGTGATACTCCATTGTGTATATGTACCACAGCTTTCTTATCCATTCATCTGCTGATGGACATCTAGGTTGAATTTCATGTATCAACTTGATTGGGCTATGGGAAGCTCAGATATCTGATTAAATGTTACTTCTGGGTCTGTCTATGGGAGTATTTTTGGAAGAGATTAGCATTTGAATAGGTGGGCGGTGTAAAGCGTATTGCTCTTCCCAGTGCAGGTGGGTACCATCTAATTCATTGAGGCTCTGAATAGGAGAAAAATGTAGAGAAAGGTTGGATTTGCCCTCTCTCTGCCTGATTGCTGGAGCTNATAGGTTGAATTTCATGTATCAACTTGACTGGGCTATGGGAAGCTCAGATATCTGATTAAATGTTACTTCTGGGTCTGTCTATGGGAGTACTTTTGGAAGAGATTAGCATTTGAATAGGTGGGCGGTGTAAAGCGTATTGTTCTTCCCAGTGCAGGTGGGTACCATCTAATTCACTGAGGCTCTGAATAGGAGAAAAATGTAGAGAAAGGTTGGATTTGCCCTCTCTCTGCCTGATTGCTGGAGCTGGGACCTCTTGTCCTGCCCTCCTTGGCTCTTTGATTCTCAGGTCTTCAGATTTGGACAAGAATCTATAATATCACAGCTCCCTTGGATCTCAGGCCTCCAAACTATGCCACTGGCTTTCCTGGGTCTCCGGCCTGCAGATGGCAGATGCGGGATTCCCCAGTCTCCATTATCTCATGGGCCAATACCGTATAATACATTTCTCAGTAGATGATTGATTGATAGATGAATGTTTTGCTTCTCTGGAGAACTCTGACTAATACACAATGAGTCCATGTATATTAATAAACTCGGGTTTGTATGCGAATGGCCACTAGTAAATGTTGAAAGAGTGATGAAAATGGAGAATCACCATTAGGCAGCCACTCTAGCTGTAGAAGGATATTCACGAGGCCTTGGAATCCCTCCACAAAATTCTAAGTACAGAGGGAAAACTGGTAAAGAAACTCGACAGACACTAAGATAATCAGGTGATCAAGGTTCACATCATCACTTGTGGGACCAGTCAAGAGAGTGCCCCCTGAAATGATGCCCTGAAAAGGGTTGATTCCTGTGGGACTCCTGTCAAAAATGCACACAAACTGAGTCTGGCTTGAGGCAATACCAGATGGTTGAGAGTAATCTTACAACATGAAAGGCCGGTAATGTTTAAAACCATCAAGGACATGGAAAACAGGGGGAAACCATGGAACTCTTCCATACCTAAAGAGGCTCAGGAGACCTGAGCACTGCATTATACCACAGGTGCCTGATGGGACCCTGGACCAAGAACACAGGGTGAAGGAACAGATGCGGTAAAACAGTATCAGTTGGAAAGGCTGGATGATGGGGCTGTAGGAGTACTTTGTACTGTTCTGGCAACTTTACTATGAGCTTGAAATTATTTCAAAATAATGATTCTAAGAAAAAGAATAAAGCATTGTTTGCTTCTGTGATATGCTATCACTCAATATTATCTTCAAGCATATATATGAATAACAAGGAAAGAGGGGCAACTGCAGGGAGCAGCTCCATTGCACTCTATATGGTCCCAGTATAAATCAGTTCATTAGAAGTTAGGCCTCAACAGGTTGAGTAACTTAAAGTTTCTGCCTAAGGAAGGAATTCAGCAGGAATCAATTATTAAGAGCACAACCTGTGACTCTTTAGCCCTAGAAATATCACTGGGCTGACATCCCTTGTTGAAATAAATAATCTAGGGACTTCCCTGGTGGTTCAGTGGTTAAGAATCCACCTACAAATGCAGGGAACACGGGTTCAATCCATGTCATATGGACGACTCCATGTGCCATGAAGGATTTAAACCCCATGCCACAACCACTGAGCCTGCAATCTAAAACCCACGCTCTGCAACAAGAGAAGCCCCTGCAATGAGACGCCTGTGCGCTGCAGCGAGGAGTAGCCTCTGCTCGCCACAACTAGAGACAGCTGCATGAAGCACTGGAGACCCAGTGCGGTCATAAATAAATACACAATTCTCTAAAAAAGAGAGTCTAATCTACAAATGAGTAAAAGGCTACCCCACACCCTGATTACTCCAGGAAGCTTTAGAGAATCTTNACCCACGCTCTGCAACAAGAGAAGCCCCTGCAATGAGACGCCTGTGCGCTGCAGCGAGGAGTAGCCTCCGCTCGCCACAACTAGAGACAGCTGCACGAAGCACTGGAGACCCAGTGCAGTCATAAATAAATACACAATTCTCTAAAAAAGAAAGAGTCTAATCTACAAATGAGTAAAAGGCTACCCCACACCCTGATTACTCCAGGAAGCTTTAGAGAATCTTCTGTGTAGCCACGAGTCTGGTGCATTTCATACAAATTTTAAGCTTTCCTCTCAACATGGCCAAAGCTCTGGGCAGAGGAGGCGGGGGTCGTGAGTGAGATGCCTAGGGAGCAAAATTTAAGGAGGCGCTCACTCTTAGTGTCTGGATTTGTACAACCCTAAAAGTGACTGCAGTCATCCTCCATTTGCATGGATGGACCCACGGATTATCATGCTAAGTCAAAAAGCGAAGACAAGTGTCATCTGATATCGCTTTATGTGGAATCTAAAATATGACACAAATGAACATCTATACAAAACAGAAATAGACTCACAGACATAGGGAACACACTTGTAGCTGCCAAGGGAGAGGGTGGTGGGGGACGCAAGGATTTGGAGTTTGGAATTAGTAGATGTTCTATCAAGTACAGAATGGATAAACTAGTTCTTACTGGTATAGCACAGGAAACTATAGTCAATATCCTTCAATAAACCATAATGGAAAAGAAAACAATTTTTAATCGACTACATCCTTATTTTTGTACCCTGGGTGCCTTCCTTCACCTCATCCTAGTCCTGGCCAAGACACTTACAGATTCTGATATAGGCAGAGATGGGCTTCAGGCATCCCCATTGCTTAGAAGTTCCCCCAGAGGATTCTGATCATCAGTCAGCATTAGGGTCTATTTGTCTAGCCCAGGGGTTACCAAAGTGCAGTCCAGGTTAGCAGCACACCAACACCACCCAAACATTCACTAGACTTGCAAGTTCTCAGCCTCATCGCAGACCTCCTCTACTGGAAACCCAAGAGTTGGGGCCAGCAATCCATGTTTTAACAAGCCCTTTATGTGACTCTAATGTACACTGAAGTGTAAGAACCACTGAACTGACCTAAATGTAACACAAAGATATGCTGAAGCCCAGAGAGAGTAAAAGATTTGCTCAAGGTCAGTTTGTGTCACACAGAGGTAGAAAGAGAATAGAGGCCTTTTAAAAAGAAGTGAGGATAACTTCAACAAATCATTCAACAGAGTTTCTCAACACATTACAGTTCTTTTGATGGAAAGTTTCTGAAAAAGCAGTGAATATTAAAGTGAAAGTAAATGCCAAATAGCTTCCCAAAGTTGATGATAAAACGCTCCAAAAGTAATTGTGGCGATATAGTTGACACATAATTTTTTTTTGAGAGAAGCAAATTAATTCACTTGTCCCTTTCTACCCATAGATAAAATTATCTGTCAAAAGACTTACCAACTACTCAGTAGCAGCCAATTCTAGGTTATAGACGGATGAGTCACTCACCAGGTGTTGCTGATTCTTATAATGATGCTCCTGGAAACTGGAATCTTCTTCAATAGAACTAACTTCTTGAGTGGAACCATCCTGATTGACTTTGCTGTGATGATTATGCAGGAAGTGTGTTTATCAGCCCTGGTGACGTGTTCATTGCTCCGTTGCGTCCAGCTCTTTGCGACCCCATGGACTGTAGCCCTCCAGGCTCCTCTGTTCATAGAATTATCCAGGCCAGAATATAGAAGTGGGTAGTCATTCCTCTCCAGGGGATCTTCCCAACCCAGGGATCAAACCAGGTCTCCTGCATTGCAGGCAGAGTCTTTACCATCTGAGCCACCAGGGAAACCCATCAGCCCTGGTGCATCATGTCAATTGGCTTGACCTCCCCTCATGATTCAGCCATTGACCAGTCCCTGCATGGGGTCACTCAGCCTGCAAAGGTGCAACCTGGAAAGTCTTCAGTAAACATGGGGAATAGTCATGAGACCATTCTTGACCAATGAATATAGAGCCTAATGTTCAGCTCACTTGTGGCCCCAAAGCACCACCCTGAGCCCTTTTCATATTCATGTGAAAAATTTATTAATTCCCCCAAACTTATATTAGCTCATGTAAAGCTAATGAGCCCCAATCAGGAGGGAGGACAGGTCCAGGTTTTATGAGCCTTAAGCCTATACAATTTGGAGAGTAAGAGATTTTTAGGAAAACAAATGCAAAATTACAAATACTGAACTACATACAAAAGTAAATATTTGCTTAGAATGAGAAAATAAATTACAAAAATAATTTACAGAAGATGAGTTGCTGGCACCCTAGGGATCCAGGTGCCTTTCCTACGAGATCTCCTAGGCAACTGACCGGGAATGCTTATATAGACAGAAGCTTCCTGATGGCTGCCAGCCTTTCACTCCTGACTCCTTAGCTCCCGGGACACAAAGGAGTCTGTGCCAGAGAAGAGCCCTGAAGCCCAAGCTTCATAAGCTTTACGGTCACTCTGCCTCCTCTGATCAACAGACATTTCCAGCTGTAACCATACCTTCTATGGTTCAGAAGGGAGACATTGCCTGCAGGGGGAATGTGTGCAGGCAAGGAGGGGCTGGAGGCAGGTTGGGGCAGNCTGAAGCCCAAGCTTCATAAGCTTTACGGTCACTCTGCCTCCTCTGATCAACAGACATTTCCAGCTGTAACCATACCTTCTATGGTTCAGAAGGGAGACATTGCCTGCAGGGGGAATGTGTGCAGGCAAGGAGGGGGTGGAGGCAGGTTGGGGCAGAAGCAAAGCAGGTCTGACACCCATATCTTCTGCTTCTAGGTGCTCATGGGAACAAACTTCTGCCATCACAAGTGAGCAGTAATGGAAACCATCCCTCTTGCCTCTCTTGCCCTCAACCTTCAGCAGAGACGTGATGTCCTACGAGACAAGATCCTCCTCTTTGGGCAGAACTACATCATTCATGTCAGAACATTTAAGTCATTTTGGTATCCAACCCCTCACACTCCCAGATGCCCAAGGAGAGGTGTCAGTTGCACCCACATTTGGGCACCACTGCAATCCCATGGACTGTAGCCCACCAGTCTCCTCTTCCAGGCAAGAATACTGGAGTGGGTTATCATTTCATTTTACAGGGGATCTTCCCAACCCAGGGCTTGAACTTGGGTCTCCTGAATTACAGGCAGATTCTTTACCTTCTGGGCCACCAAGAAGCCCCCAAGAGGTTAAGGACTCAAAGCACAAAAACAGAATTACCTTTGAGGTCAACCTTACACATAAACTCAGTGTGATTTCAGGGAACTGGACATCTCTGGAGCTTGTAAAAGCTTTTCCAGTCTTGTTCAGCAAAGCCTGAGACTAAGTCCAAAATTCTCTCACCCTTCTGTCAGAGGTCAGGTCAAAACACAAATACCACTGAGAAAGATAACACATGGACTGCCCCTCTGGTACCTTCAAGAGAGATTATAATCTCAGGGGCTCTCATAACTCAATGTGAAGAAGAATCATCTTGAGGCTCAACATACAGATTGCTCTGCCCCTTCCCTAGGTTTACCCCCTTAATTTGAAAGTGAAAGTTGCTCAATCGTGTCCAACTCTTTGCAAACCCATGGCCTGTAGCCTGCCAGGCTCTTCTGTCTATGGATTCTCCAGGCCAGAGCACTGGAGTGGGTAGCTGTTCTCATCTCCAGGAGATCTTCCCAACCCAGGGATTGAACCCAGATCTCCTGCATTGCAGGTGGATTTTTACCATCTGACCCACGAGAGAAGCCCCTTTACTTTTTCAGTTCAGTTCAGTCCAGTCACTCAGTCCTGTCCAACTCTTTGCAATCCCATGAATTGCAGCACTCCAGGCCTCGCTGTTCATCACCATCTCTCGGAATTCACTCAAACTCACGTCCATCGAATCCGTGATGCCATCCAGCCGTCTCATCCTCAGTCGTCCCCTTCTCCTCCTGCCCCCAATCCCTCCCAGCATCAGAGTCTTTTCCAATGAGTCAATTCTTCGCATGAGGTGGCCAAAGTACTGGAATTTCAGCTCTAGCATCATTCCTTCCAAAGAAATCCCAGGGCTGATCT
>SJYV01000742.1:68989-124157 GCA_006410875.1 Neotragus pygmaeus
CATTCCAAAGCCAAATTTGCCTGTTACTCCAGGTGTTTCTTGACTTCCTACTTTTGCATTCCAGTCCCCTATAATGAAAAGGACATCCTTTTTGGGTGTTAGTTCTAAAAGGTTTTGTAGGTCTTCATAAAACCGTTCAGCTTCTTCAGCATTACTGGTTGGGGCATAGGCTTGGATAACTGTGTTTGCCTTGGAGACGAACAGAGATCATTCTGTTGTTTTTGAGATTGCATCCAAGTACTGCATTTCGGACTCTTTTATTGACCATGATGGCTTTTTAGTTCTTACTAAAACTAAATACCTGGTAGTCTATATTTTTAGTAAGAATCATTCTGATGAAAGCTATCCTCAGACCACAGTTCAAAATCATTACTTTGGTGTTTTCATAGAAGAAATATGAGACATTTTAATAATTAGCAATAATTTTCATTTATTGACATGTATTATGTACTTACAAAGACAAGTAGGTTACTCTGCCTGAGTCAGAATTGAAATTCAGATATATCTGACTCTCAAGTCACTCTCAACAATTATATTATTTCAAATCTCTCATTAAATTGAGGGGAGTAGGAACCAGGAAGTTAGGGCATGTGGTGAAGAGAGAGGCCTTAGAGAAGAAAAAGAAAACATACAGACAGAAATTTGGCTGACTTTACACTCAATAATCTTTACCTCAAACTGAGAAAAAATAAGCAGAGCTATGAGTAGGGAAGATTTTATGATCATCTTGGTTGAGCATAAATGCAACTTCAGGGCAACCTTGCGTTCTTATAATTAGTTTCTCTGCATAGTTTGGGTAATTCAACCCCCTGGAGAGGATCTGTGGGATTCCTGAATGAAGTGAGGCATAATACAGTGAGGTCACTGCGTGGTTTCAGAAGGTTTCTGCTGTGGTTTTCCCAAGAGGAGACGAGAAAGCAAGACCGCCGGATTATGTCACAAGTAGCAATATAATCATAATTTGCCCTTATCTTGTTCGGGTCTTTTCTAAGACATTAAAACACTAAGTATTTTTTAATACCAGGATTAGAGTAACTCTATGTGTCTGAAAAGCCTGCTTGATCTATTGCCTTATACCAGTTGAGTGGACAAGGACATTTCTTTCCTATTGAAGACTTGACTTGTATTTGAATTAATTGCTAATATTTGAGTGGTTAATATATGCCAAGTGCTCTGTCCAATAGTCTATGTGAAAAAAACTTTAATCCTGCAACACCAAGTGAAGCCTCCATTTTAAGGATGAGAAAACCAAGGCTGTGAGTCATTAACAAATGGCCACATAACCGTTGCTCCTAAACAGCAGAGTTGGAATCCTGAGCACCGTCTGTCTGACTCCAGAGCTTGAGTGGGTAACTACTGTATAACATTGCCTCCTAGTAAGAGCCCCTGGATATAGCCACAGGAGTGATGGCTGAGAGCATGCAGCCTGCTACTGAGGTTCAGACGCAGGTATAGAATTGAACCTTGGCAAATGAGCCAAGTGTGTGGCCTCTTGAGACTCTTTGAGCCCCTAAAGATTTCCTAACAGGCAAGCTCACAAAGCAGGAGGTCAGACAGCCTTATGCTCCGTCCTCTGACCATCTGTCACCACACACTGAATTACAGGTTTCTAGCCACCTATACTCTACATATACAGTATATGCAGTATTATACTGCAGACTTGTCTTCAGCAGAGTGTTCAATGGCAGTGGACAGAATCCCACCTTGATATAGCTAAGGCAGACTAACGAATTTGTTATAAGAATACTGACCTATCTCACATAACCAAACTGCAAGACAAATGCAGAAATAATTGGACCTTGAGAACTATGGGAGCCAGACACTGCCATTAAAATGTTCCCTCTCCTCTTCTCTCCTTCTCTCCCTTTCCCTTTTCTCTTCCCTCTTTTCTACCTCTCTCCCTTTCTCTCTCTCAACTCAAAACTTCCTGAGATGAAATGAGAGTGTCTAGTCCTTGGATCCATCAGCTGTAGACGCACAGCCACTAGAGGCCATTCTCAAAGAAGGGAAACCACCCTGAGCTGGGCACACACCTCTTTGTATATTCGCTCCAAAGCTGAAAGTAATAATTATTTAACTTGGAGCAGCTCAAATTTAATTTCACAAAGCTCTGTCATTACACTGGGGCTTCATTCAGATTATTATTAAACAGAAAATAATTAATAAAAACTAATGTTGCCCCAATGCCAAGGCAGTACTCTGGGCTCCCTGAATGGACAATCAGCTCTCTCTGGTTCAAATGAGTATAGCTTCTTTCCTGTATGAAGCTCAAGATCAGATGTTCTTTAACATATGGGATGCCTTGATGTTTTACTAATACACTGCTTCAGAAGAGAGTATTAACTCTTGGCAAATGATTATTGGCATTACTTTAACCTGGATTAAGTATACCTGGAGCCTTTCTTCAGCCCTAAACCATTCAGATGATGGTTGGATCATGGAGGCAATTTTAAAAAGAAAACAAAAAGTAATTAACAGTGGAGTGAGGGAAGGGTGACAATGGATTAGGTAATGACATCCGTTTCCAAAATAAGAGCTATCTGGACTGATAATGTGGCCAAAAAAGAAATTAGTGATAATTAATAATGCTTATTTATTTTTCACAAATCACTCAGCATCATATCCTCCATAAAGCCTTCCTGACCACCTACCTTTGGGCTAAGCAGGTCTCTCAACTGGCCTTATAGCATATATCTCACAATATTGCAGTTACCTCTTGATTTGTCTGTATCCCCACTAACCTATGTTTAGGCCCTGTGTTGGCAAGGGTCTCATATAGACAACTCACCGTTGTATGTCTCCCCAGTGCTTAACACAATGCCTGTCATATAGAACGCACTCAATAAACATCTGCTATGTTACTAAGCTGTGTAAAGTCAACATAAATTGACTTCAGGGCTTAGACAAGGATCATCATGGTCTTAGTGGTAGTGCTAATATCTATTTCTGAGCTCCTGCTGTCCTAGGAAATCTACCTTTATCCATAAATACTATGGGATAATTGAACAAGAATAAAATGAGGATGCCGCTCATGCATGTCTTATGGAATGTAGCAGATTTATAGGAGTTAGCCCTGAAAAGTCTTGGGAGGTCAGCAAACTAGGGAGGCGTAGTGTCTATAAATGCCTTTGGGGCCAGAGGGTAATTGGGTTCATAGTCTTCTCCTTTGGAAGTTCCATGAATATAATCTAATCTCTTAGTTCAACTGTCTCTTCTTTATCATGTACCAGTGACCTCACAGTACCTGAGACCCACAACATTCTTAAAGGAATGTCCCAAAGCAAAAAGAAATTTTCAGACAGCAAGTAGCCAATACAATCCCATGGGCAGAGAGAGGCTGCTTGCTAATATCAAGCAAAAAAGTCATCAAAAGGCCTTCTCTGCTATCCTCAGTAGAATAGCCCACTGTAACCACTTAAAAAAAAAAAAAAATTTTGCAAGATATTCTTTTGTTTCTTGAAAATTTATTATTCCTTCCACCAGCCACTCTAGCGGAAAATAATCCCAATTCTCTTAACCTTTTTTCAGAAGGTCTGTTTAATCAATTTTTATTGCTCTCCTCTGGGCACTCTCTGAGTTTGTTAGATTTTCTTCAATCCTGAACTGGACAAAATAGTTTAATAAGGGTTGCCTCCCACTGCTTCGAGAGTGGGCAGTGGCAATGTCCTGGGGGGTGAGGGGGAAGGAGGAGGTGGGGGTAAAGAAGCAGGGAGGGGCAGCAATGCCAGGAGATTTTGTGTGTGAAAGCACTCTCTAAGTCCTTGATCACTAGACTGCATAACTCCAACTAAGCTCCTCACTCCTGGGAAGAATGAAGAGGAAATGATTCTATCATTTATTCACTTGTGCCTTCAACATAACTGTACTATGCAATCACTTTGTGCCAGACACTGTACTAGGTATGAAGGATATATAATGATAAATAAGAAGTGGCTTCTAGTCCCTCAGAAAATAATGGCATGGGTTTTAGAAGGACTTTAAAAAATTGTAGTGTTGCCAAGAAATATTCCAGATGTTTCTGCATACACCATGTCATTCAAACCTTGCAATAAGTCCACTTTTGTTCCTGGTTTAAATAGGAGAAACTGAAGCTCAGAGATATCCTACCTAGAGCTGTGCTGAAGAAAAAACATGTGTGTTTGACCAAGTTGGAATTTGACACAGCTAGTTTGTGTCTTTCTACCTGCTTTTAGGATGATACTTGTACTGGAGGTATCTAGTGTCTTCAGGTTACTCTACATTGTGGAAGAGTGTGGCAGACCCTCACTCCCTCTGCCTGGGATGGCATGTCAAAGCCCCTCCCACACCACATGCTAAAAACATCTGGCCAAGCTCAGACCCTCCCTTAAACACCCTGCTAACTCTGATGAGCGGTCAAGCATCTTCACCCTAGAGAAACACACACTTGTGTTAAAGGGCCTGAAAATGCTTGTAAGACTCTGAGCATGTTGCCTAGGCTCTCTATGTCTCATTTTACCATCTGTGAAATTGAGATCATTCCCCCGACCTCATTTAAGTGCTATGACGATTAACAATTTCACACGATGCCCTGTTATTTGAGAGTGAACAGTGGGTAGTGATATCACTGTTATTGCTTCCGATGACAGTGACAGCACTCGTCAAGAGATAAACCAAAACCTCTTAATANCCCCCGACCTCATTTAAGTGCTATGACGATTAACAATTTCACACGATGCCCTGTTATTTGAGAGTGAACAGTGGGTAGTGATATCACTGTTATTGCTTCCGATGACAGTGACAGCACTCGTCAAGAGATAAACCAAAACCTCTTAATATTCTCCTGAGTAGCTGCAGAGACAGCTGGCATTGCTCTACAAGAGGAACTAACATAAACACTCATATTTCAAAGGCTGTACTTACTTCCTCTAAGAATTTTGTCTGAACCTGGATAAGCAACCACCAGCTCCTTGCAGTCCAAATATCCCTGAATATAAATTCAATGAACCTGAAAAAGACTGGCCAGCTGTTTATCCAAGTTGTCCTTTCCTCCTGGGCCCACAGTTGGATGACATTCCTGAGCCTGTCTTGCAGCTGGGTTGTTAGGTTTGATCACGTGAGTCACTCTAGCCAACTGAATGTGGTAGAAAGTAGTTTCTGAATCCTGAAGGTCCAGGATATAAAACCGTTCCATGCACAATCCTTCATTCTCTGTCTTAGTTACTTATCGCTGTATAACAAGTCACCCAAAGCCTCAGCAGTTTAAAGTAACAAGTACCTATCATCTCACACAATTTCAGAAGGTCAGGAACCTAGGACTGGTTTTCCTGGGTGTTTCTGCCTCAGGGTTTCTCACGAGGTTATGGCAGTCTAGCCATCCGCTGAGGCCGTGTCATCTGCAGGCTCACCTGGACCTGGAGGATCCACGCCCCGGGAAGCAATTTGAGAGGGCTTTTGGCAGGTGGCCTCATCTCCTTGCTGGCAATTGGCAGAAGTCCTTAGCTCCTCACCACTTGGGCCTCTTTCTCCACACACCTGCCTGAATGTCCTTGTGACAAGACAGCTGGCTCCCCTCAAAGTAAAGCTTCAGAGAAAGAGAGAGAGCAAGCAGGAAGTGGCAGTGCCTTTATGATCTAGTCTCAGAAGCTGCCCACTATCACTTCTGTTCTTCTATTCATTAGAAGCAAGTCCCCTCTCAAGAGGAAGGGAATAAAGTACCATCTTGTCAAGTACATCTGAGCCCTGTGCACATAAAAAGACCACAAGGGAGGGAATTACCTGATGGTCCAGTGGTTAAGAATCCCCCTTCCAATGCAGGGGGTGTGAGTTTGATCCCTGGTCAGGGAACTAGGATCCCACATATGGTGCCACAACCAGAGAGCCCACATGAAACCGATAGAGTATTGTAAAGTAAAATTTTAAAAAAATAATTAATTAATTAAAAATAAAAAAAATAAAAAGAGAGAGAGAAGCCTGCACCACAACACAGAGCCCACATGCTGCAACCAAGGCCCAGCATGGTCAAAGGTTTACAAACAATTGTTTTAAAAGATCACAAAGGATATGTGGCCATTCTAAAGCCACGTTACTCTTTTCCACCATATTTCAGCTGAACAGAGGAAACTACAAGGATCCAGAAGAAGTTGGAGCCCCAAGACAAAGGAGCTCAGATTCTTGGATGACCTTCCAGAGCAGGGCCTCCCTTCTATCCACTGAGCCTGTGACATGAGTGAGGAATGAATTTCTCTTATACTAAACCACTGAGCTCAAAGGAGTTCTGCCTCCCTCAGTGAGCGAGTGAAAGTCGCTCAGTCGTGTCCGACTCTTTGTGACCTCATGGACTATGTAGTTCATGGAATTCTCCAGGCCAGAATACTGGAGTGGGTAGCCTTTCCCTTCTCCAGGAGATCTTCCCAACCCAGGGATCGAACCCAGGTCTCCCGCAATGCAGGCAGATTCTTTACCAGCTCAGCCACAAGGAAAGCCCTTCTGCCTCCCTCAACTAGTTCACTAAATTACAAAGAATGGAGCACATGTTATCCAGTGATGTTTTAACAAAAACACTTTATAGCAGACAAATACTAGCTACTTACTATATTTATAAAAGTAATCCAAAGAGTGATATTTTCGAAATTCAATATCAAGGTTGTATTTATAACCCTTCTCCCCATTGTGAATGGAGCTCTCTGGATGACTCAGTGGGTAAAGAATCTGCCTGCAACGCAGGAGACACTGGGACACAGGTTTGATCCCTGGATGATGATGTAGATACCCTGGAGTAGGAAATGGGGACCTATTCCAGTATTCTTGCCTGGCAAATCCTCTGGACAGAGGAGCCTGGTGGGCTACAGTCCATGGTGTCGCAGAGTCAGACACAACCGAGCAACTAAGCTCGCACACCATTATGAACTCCAAACCTGTCTTGCTTCTTTGCAGAGCATTGATGGAAAGAGCCCTTAAACTACATTCCCTCACTCACTATGTCACAGACCCCCAGGCCTTGAGCTCATATGGGTCTGAAGCCTTTCCCGCCAGGTCCAGTTCCTGCATTCTCAGACTCTGCCTTATTGAGTAATATCCCCAAAGGTTTTAGTTCAACTGACTTCAAAACTCTGTACATTCCTTCCATGAGCCTTGGCAGAAAGAAACACACTGGATCCTAGAGTGACTCTGCAATAAAGGGAGATTTTCCTCCACTGAGCTGCCCTGCTTGATTCTCTACCCTTTGAAGGGTAGAACAGCTTGTCGAAATCTTAGTTGCTTCACTTTTAAAAGTTGGATTAACAACTTTGAAGCCACAGTTCCCTTCATTTACTGATTTTTGCAGACTTAGAAAAATAGATTTTGACTTTTTTTTTTAAAGAAAGAAATCAGTGTGCTTTTATCAGAGTATCTGTTTAATGTGTGAAGAGAAAATAACACCATTATCCAACAGACAAAAATGTTTTCTCTGTAATTCCAAGGTAAAAAGCCTCAATCTTTAGGGTGGATTATTTTAATGGCAATCCAACATCCCTCCCTGTGGCCATTCCCCTTGCCATGTGGGTTAGAGCCATTTATAATTAAAATAATAAATGATTGTTACTTGAAGCCATCAAGTTTGGGGACAGTTCGTTACATAACAATAGCTGAGTGATACAGAAATTGGAACGTAGAAATGGGTCCTGCTGCAACCAAAAACCTAAATTATGTGGCATTAACTTTGGAAGTAGACGATGTGTGTAGGCTCAGAAAATGGCAAAGAAAGTGTTAAGGAAAGCTAGAGACGTGGTTAGAACACATACGAGGCTGGGAAACCATGAGCTTCATTGTGGGGACATGAAACATCTGGTTAAACTGTCGCCTGTGTCACTTGGAAGACAGAAAATATATCTAATAGGCTTTTGAACTTGCTCAAGGCAGCCTTTTATTCTGGTGCAGCCATGCGCAGTAAATCTTTAAGTCCAGTTTTCTGTTGACGGGTGGGTCTGTGCTCCCTGCCTTAGTTTGGCCTGAGGACAAACTACGGTAGGAGTAATGGCAGTAATGGGGAACTCCTTCCAAAGGGCTTATGCCAGCACACCAAGACTCCCTGGTCTGCTGTATTCAGTGCCCCTGGCACCACAGCCAGCCACCCGCGCCTCTGCTGGAGACGCCTGGACACTCACAGGCAAGTCTGGCTCAGTCTTTTCTGGGGTCACTGCTCCTTTCTCCTGAGTCCTGGTGCACATAAGGTTTTATTTGTGCCCTCCCAGAGTCTGTTTCCCCAGTCCTGTGGAAGTTCTATAATCAAATCTCACCGGCCTTAAAGTCAAATTCACTGGGGGTTCTCATCCCTTTGCTGGAAACCCAGATTGGGAAATCTATTGTGGGCCCTGGAACTTTTGCAACAGTGTGACAACTTCTTTGGTATAATTGTTCTCCAGTTTGTGGGTCATTTGCTTGGTGGCTCTACTGTGGGGTTAATGTCAACCTCCTCCAAGGGGATTGAGGCCACACATTTATGCACCTCCCCCCCACAGTCAGTCCCTCCCATCAGGAAGCTTCCACAAGCCTCTTAACCTTATCCATCAGAGGGGAGACAGAATGAAAACAACAATTACAGTAAACTAAAAAAGCAGAGATATCACTTTGCCAACAAAGGTCCATCTAGTCACGGCTATGGTTTTTCCAGTTGTCGTGTATGGATGTGAGAGTTGGACTATAAAGAAAGCTGAGCGCCGAAGAATTGATGCTTTTGAACTGTGGTGCTGGAGAAGACACTTGAGGGTCCCTTGGACTGCAAGGAGATCCAACCAGTCCATCCTAAAGGAGATCAGTCCTGAGTATTCATTGAAAGGACTGATGCTGAAGCTGAAACTCCAATACTTTGGCCACCTGATGTGAAGAGCTGACTCATTTGAAAAGATCCTGATGCTGGGAAAGATTGAGGGCAGGAGGAAGAGGAGATGACAGAGGATGAGATGATTAGATGGCATCACCGACTCAATGGACATGGGTTTGGATGGACTCCAGGAGTTGGTGGNAAAGGGCCTGAAAATGCTTGTAAGACTCTGAGCATGTTGCCTAGGCTCTCTATGTCTCATTTTACCATCTGTGAAATTGAGATCATTCCCCCGACCTCATTTAAGTGCTATGACGATTAACAATTTCACACGATGCCCTGTTATTTGAGAGTGAACAGTGGGTAGTGATATCACTGTTATTGCTTCCGATGACAGTGACAGCACTCGTCAAGAGATAAACCAAAACCTCTTAATATTCTCCTGAGTAGCTGCAGAGACAGCTGGCATTGCTCTACAAGAGGAACTAACATAAACACTCATATTTCAAAGGCTGTACTTACTTCCTCTAAGAATTTTGTCTGAACCTGGATAAGCAACCACCAGCTCCTTGCAGTCCAAATATCCCTGAATATAAATTCAATGAACCTGAAAAAGACTGGCCAGCTGTTTATCCAAGTTGTCCTTTCCTCCTGGGCCCACAGTTGGATGACATTCCTGAGCCTGTCTTGCAGCTGGGTTGTTAGGTTTGATCACGTGAGTCACTCTAGCCAACTGAATGTGGTAGAAAGTGGTTTCTGAATCCTGAAGGTCCAGGATATAAAACCGTTCCATGCACAATCCTTCATTCTCTGTCTTAGTTACTTATCGCTGTATAACAAGTCACCCAAAGCCTCAGCAGTTTAAAGTAACAAGTACCTATCATCTCACACAATTTCAGAAGGTCAGGAACCTAGGACTGGTTTTCCTGGGTGTTTCTGCCTCAGGGTTTCTCACGAGGTTATGGCAGTCTAGCCATCCGCTGAGGCCGTGTCATCTGCAGGCTCACCTGGACCTGGAGGATCCACGCCCCGGGAAGCAATTTGAGAGGGCTTTTGGCAGGTGGCCTCATCTCCTTGCTGGCAATTGGCAGAAGTCCTTAGCTCCTCACCACTTGGGCCTCTTTCTCCACACACCTGCCTGAATGTCCTTGTGACAAGACAGCTGGCTCCCCTCAAAGTAAAGCTTCAGAGAAAGAGAGAGAGCAAGCAGGAAGTGGCAGTGCCTTTATGATCTAGTCTCAGAAGCTGCCCACTATCACTTCTGTTCTTCTATTCATTAGAAGCAAGTCCCCTCTCAAGAGGAAGGGAATAAAGTACCATCTTGTCAAGTACATCTGAGCCCTGTGCACATAAAAAGACCACAAGGGAGGGAATTACCTGATGGTCCAGTGGTTAAGAATCCCCCTTCCAATGCAGGGGGTGTGAGTTTGATCCCTGGTCAGGGAACTAGGATCCCACATATGGTGCCACAACCAGAGAGCCCACATGAAACCGATAGAGTATTGTAAAGTAAAATTTTAAAAAAATAATTAATTAATTAAAAATAAAAAAAATAAAAAGAGAGAGAGAAGCCTGCACCACAACACAGAGCCCACATGCTGCAACCAAGGCCCAGCATGGTCAAAGGTTTACAAACAATTGTTTTAAAAGATCACAAAGGATATGTGGCCATTCTAAAGCCACGTTACTCTTTTCCACCATATTTCAGCTGAACAGAGGAAACTACAAGGATCCAGAAGAAGTTGGAGCCCCAAGACAAAGGAGCTCAGATTCTTGGATGACCTTCCAGAGCAGGGCCTCCCTTCTATCCACTGAGCCTGTGACATGAGTGAGGAATGAATTTCTCTTATACTAAACCACTGAGCTCAAAGGAGTTCTGCCTCCCTCAGTGAGCGAGTGAAAGTCGCTCAGTCGTGTCCGACTCTTTGTGACCTCATGGACTATGTAGTTCATGGAATTCTCCAGGCCAGAATACTGGAGTGGGTAGCTTTTCCCTTCTCCAGGAGATCTTCCCAACCCAGGGATCGAACCCAGGTCTCCCGCAATGCAGGCAGATTCTTTACCAGCTCAGCCACAAGGAAAGCCCTTCTGCCTCCCTCAACTAGTTCACTAAATTACAAAGAATGGAGCACATGTTATCCAGTGATGTTTTAACAAAAACACTTTATAGCAGACAAATACTAGCTACTTACTATATTTATAAAAGTAATCCAAAGAGTGATATTTTCGAAATTCAATATCAAGGTTGTATTTATAACCCTTCTCCCCATTGTGAATGGAGCTCTCTGGATGACTCAGTGGGTAAAGAATCTGCCTGCAACGCAGGAGACACTGGGACACAGGTTTGATCCCTGGATGATGATGTAGATACCCTGGAGTAGGAAATGGGGACCTATTCCAGTATTCTTGCCTGGCAAATCCTCTGGACAGAGGAGCCTGGTGGGCTACAGTCCATGGTGTCGCAGAGTCAGACACAACCGAGCAACTAAGCTCGCACACCATTATGAACTCCAAACCTGTCTTGCTTCTTTGCAGAGCATTGATGGAAAGAGCCCTTAAACTACATTCCCTCACTCACTATGTCACAGACCCCCAGGCCTTGAGCTCATATGGGTCTGAAGCCTTTCCCGCCAGGTCCAGTTCCTGCATTCTCAGACTCTGCCTTATTGAGTAATATCCCCAAAGGTTTTAGTTCAACTGACTTCAAAACTCTGTACATTCCTTCCATGAGCCTTGGCAGAAAGAAACACACTGGATCCTAGAGTGACTCTGCAATAAAGGGAGATTTTCCTCCACTGAGCTGCCCTGCTTGATTCTCTACCCTTTGAAGGGTAGAACAGCTTGTCGAAATCTTAGTTGCTTCACTTTTAAAAGTTGGATTAACAACTTTGAAGCCACAGTTCCCTTCATTTACTGATTTTTGCAGACTTAGAAAAATAGATTTTGACTTTTTTTTTTAAAGAAAGAAATCAGTGTGCTTTTATCAGAGTATCTGTTTAATGTGTGAAGAGAAAATAACACCATTATCCAACAGACAAAAATGTTTTCTCTGTAATTCCAAGGTAAAAAGCCTCAATCTTTAGGGTGGATTATTTTAATGGCAATCCAACATCCCTCCCTGTGGCCATTCCCCTTGCCATGTGGGTTAGAGCCATTTATAATTAAAATAATAAATGATTGTTACTTGAAGCCATCAAGTTTGGGGACAGTTCGTTACATAACAATAGCTGAGTGATACAGAAATTGGAACGTAGAAATGGGTCCTGCTGCAACCAAAAACCTAAATTATGTGGCATTAACTTTGGAAGTAGACGATGTGTGTAGGCTCAGAAAATGGCAAAGAAAGTGTTAAGGAAAGCTAGAGACGTGGTTAGAACACATACGAGGCTGGGAAACCATGAGCTTCATTGTGGGGACATGAAACATCTGGTTAAACTGTCGCCTGTGTCACTTGGAAGACAGAAAATATATCTAATAGGCTTTTGAACTTGCTCAAGGCAGCCTTTTATTCTGGTGCAGCCATGCGCAGTAAATCTTTAAGTCCAGTTTTCTGTTGACGGGTGGGTCTGTGCTCCCTGCCTTAGTTTGGCCTGAGGACAAACTACGGTAGGAGTAATGGCAGTAATGGTGAACTCCTTCCAAAGGGCTTATGCCAGCACACCAAGACTCCCTGGTCTGCTGTATTCAGTGCCCCTGGCACCACAGCCAGCCACCCGCGCCTCTGCTGGAGACGCCTGGACACTCACAGGCAAGTCTGGCTCAGTCTTTTCTGGGGTCACTGCTCCTTTCTCCTGAGTCCTGGTGCACATAAGGTTTTATTTGTGCCCTCCCAGAGTCTGTTTCCCCAGTCCTGTGGAAGTTCTATAATCAAATCTCACCGGCCTTAAAGTCAAATTCACTGGGGGTTCTCATCCCTTTGCTGGAAACCCAGATTGGGAAATCTATTGTGGGCCCTGGAACTTTTGCAACAGTGTGACAACTTCTTTGGTATAATTGTTCTCCAGTTTGTGGGTCATTTTCTTGGTGGCTCTACTGTGGGGTTAATGTCAACCTCCTCCAAGGGGATTGAGGCCACACATTTATGCACCTCCCCCCCACAGTCAGTCCCTCCCATCAGGAAGCTTCCACAAGCCTCTTAACCTTATCCATCAGAGGGGAGACAGAATGAAAACAACAATTACAGTAAACTAAAAAAGCAGAGATATCACTTTGCCAACAAAGGTCCATCTAGTCACGGCTATGGTTTTTCCAGTTGTCGTGTATGGATGTGAGAGTTGGACTATAAAGAAAGCTGAGCGCCGAAGAATTGATGCTTTTGAACTGTGGTGCTGGAGAAGACACTTGAGGGTCCCTTGGACTGCAAGGAGATCCAACCAGTCCATCCTAAAGGAGATCAGTCCTGAGTATTCATTGAAAGGACTGATGCTGAAGCTGAAACTCCAATACTTTGGCCACCTGATGTGAAGAGCTGACTCATTTGAAAAGATCCTGATGCTGGGAAAGATTGAGGGCAGGAGGAAGAGGAGATGACAGAGGATGAGATGATTAGATAGCATCACCGACTCAATGGACATGGGTTTGGATGGACTCCAGGAGTTGGTGGACAGGGAGGCCTGGTGTGCTGTGGTTCATGGGGTCGCAAAGAGTTGGACACATCCGAGGGACTAAACTGAACTGAACTGAACCAAACTGCTGTCTCTTATACACATCTTGCGCAGTAAATCTTTAAGTCCAGTTTTCTGTTGACGGGTGGGTCTGTGCTCCCTGCCTTAGTTTGGCCTGAGGACAAACTACGGTAGGAGTAATGGCAGTAATGGGGAACTCCTTCCAAAGGGCTTATGCCAGCACACCAAGACTCCCTGGTCTGCTGTATTCAGTGCCCCTGGCACCACAGCCAGCCACCCGCGCCTCTGCTGGAGACGCCTGGACACTCACAGGCAAGTCTGGCTCAGTCTTTTCTGGGGTCACTGCTCCTTTCTCCTGAGTCCTGGTGCACATAAGGTTTTATTTGTGCCCTCCCAGAGTCTGTTTCCCCAGTCCTGTGGAAGTTCTATAATCAAATCTCACCGGCCTTAAAGTCAAATTCACTGGGGGTTCTCATCCCTTTGCTGGAAACCCAGATTGGGAAATCTATTGTGGGCCCTGGAACTTTTGCAACAGTGTGACAACTTCTTTGGTATAATTGTTCTCCAGTTTGTGGGTCATTTGCTTGGTGGCTCTACTGTGGGGTTAATGTCAACCTCCTCCAAGGGGATTGAGGCCACACATTTATGCACCTCCCCCCCACAGTCAGTCCCTCCCATCAGGAAGCTTCCACAAGCCTCTTAACCTTATCCATCAGAGGGGAGACAGAATGAAAACAACAATTACAGTAAACTAAAAAAGCAGAGATATCACTTTGCCAACAAAGGTCCATCTAGTCACGGCTATGGTTTTTCCAGTTGTCGTGTATGGATGTGAGAGTTGGACTATAAAGAAAGCTGAGCGCCGAAGAATTGATGCTTTTGAACTGTGGTGCTGGAGAAGACACTTGAGGGTCCCTTGGACTGCAAGGAGATCCAACCAGTCCATCCTAAAGGAGATCAGTCCTGAGTATTCATTGAAAGGACTGATGCTGAAGCTGAAACTCCAATACTTTGGCCACCTGATGTGAAGAGCTGACTCATTTGAAAAGATCCTGATGCTGGGAAAGATTGAGGGCAGGAGGAAGAGGAGATGACAGAGGATGAGATGATTAGATAGCATCACCGACTCAATGGACATGGGTTTGGATGGACTCCAGGAGTTGGTGGACAGGGAGGCCTGGTGTGCTGTGGTTCATGGGGTCGCAAAGAGTTGGACACATCCGAGGGACTAAACTGAACTGAACTGAACCAAACTGCTGTCTCTTATACACATCTTGCGCAGTAAATCTTTAAGTCCAGTTTTCTGTTGACGGGTGGGTCTGTGCTCCCTGCCTTAGTTTGGCCTGAGGACAAACTACGGTAGGAGTAATGGCAGTAATGGGGAACTCCTTCCAAAGGGCTTATGCCAGCACACCAAGACTCCCTGGTCTGCTGTATTCAGTGCCCCTGGCACCACAGCCAGCCACCCGCGCCTCTGCTGGAGACGCCTGGACACTCACAGGCAAGTCTGGCTCAGTCTTTTCTGGGGTCACTGCTCCTTTCTCCTGAGTCCTGGTGCACATAAGGTTTTATTTGTGCCCTCCCAGAGTCTGTTTCCCCAGTCCTGTGGAAGTTCTATAATCAAATCTCACCGGCCTTAAAGTCAAATTCACTGGGGGTTCTCATCCCTTTGCTGGAAACCCAGATTGGGAAATCTATTGTGGGCCCTGGAACTTTTGCAACAGTGTGACAACTTCTTTGGTATAATTGTTCTCCAGTTTGTGGGTCATTTGCTTGGTGGCTCTACTGTGGGGTTAATGTCAACCTCCTCCAAGGGGATTGAGGCCACACATTTATGCACCTCCCCCCCACAGTCAGTCCCTCCCATCAGGAAGCTTCCACAAGCCTCTTAACCTTATCCATCAGAGGGGAGACAGAATGAAAACAACAATTACAGTAAACTAAAAAAGCAGAGATATCACTTTGCCAACAAAGGTCCATCTAGTCACGGCTATGGTTTTTCCAGTTGTCGTGTATGGATGTGAGAGTTGGACTATAAAGAAAGCTGAGCGCCGAAGAATTGATGCTTTTGAACTGTGGTGCTGGAGAAGACACTTGAGGGTCCCTTGGACTGCAAGGAGATCCAACCAGTCCATCCTAAAGGAGATCAGTCCTGAGTATTCATTGAAAGGACTGATGCTGAAGCTGAAACTCCAATACTTTGGCCACCTGATGTGAAGAGCTGACTCATTTGAAAAGATCCTGATGCTGGGAAAGATTGAGGGCAGGAGGAAGAGGAGATGACAGAGGATGAGATGATTAGATGGCATCACCGACTCAATGGACATGGGTTTGGATGGACTCCAGGAGTTGGTGGACAGGGAGGCCTGGTGTGCTGTGGTTCATGGGGTCGCAAAGAGTTGGACACATCCGAGGGACTAAACTGAACTGAACTGAACCAAACTGATCACATGGATCACAGTCTGGTCTAACTCAATGAAACTGTGAGTCGTGCCATGCAGGGCCACTCAAGACAGATGGGTTATGGTGGAAAGTTTTGACAAAATGTGGTCCACTGGAGAAGAGAATGGAAAACCACTTCAGTATTCTTGCCTTGAGAACCCCATGAACAGTAAGAAAAGGAAAAAAGATATGACACAAAGATGAATTCCCCGGGTTGGTAGGTGCCCATATGCTACTGGAGATCAGTGGAGAAATAACACCAGAAAGAGTGAAGAAATGGAGCCAAAGCAGAAACAATACCCAGCCTTGGAGGTGACTGGTGATGGAAGTAAGGTCTGATGCTGTAAAGAACAATATTGCATAGAAACCTGGCATGTTAGGTCCATGAATCAAGGTAAATTGGAAAAGATCAAAGAAGAGATGGCAAGAGTGAACACTGACATTTTAGGAATCAGTGAACTAAAATGGACTGGTATGAGTGAATTTAACTCAGATGACCATTATATCAACTTCTGTGAGCAAGAATCCCTTAGAAGAAATGGAGTAGCCCTCACAGTCTACAAAAGAGTCTGAAATGCAGTACTTGGGTGCAATCTCAAAAATGACAGAATGATCTCTGTTCGTTTCCAAGGCAAACCATTCAATAGCACAATAATCCAAATCTATGCCAAAGAAGCTGAAATTGAATGATTCTATGAAGACCTACAAGACCTCCTAGAACTAATACCAAAAAAAAAGATGTCCTTTTCATTACAGGGGACTGGAATGCAAAAGTAGGAAGTTAAGAGATACCTGTAGTAACAGGCAAGTTTAGCCCTGGAGTACAAAATGAAGCAGGGCAAAGGCTAACAAAGTTTTGCCAAGAGAATGCACCGGTCATAGCAAACACCCTTTTCAACAACACAAGAGACAGCTTTACACATGGACATCACCAGCTGGTCAATACTCAAATCAGATTGACTATATTCTTTGCAGCCAAAGATGGAGAAGCACTATACAGTCAGAAAAACAAGACCAGGAAATAACTGTGGTTCAATGAGCCCCTTACTGCAAAATTGGCACTTAAATTGAAGAAAGTAGGTAAAACCACTTGACCATTAAGGTATGATCTAAATCAAACCACTTAACGATTACACAGTGGAAGTGACAAATAGGTTCAAGGGATTAGATCTGATAGACAGATTGCCTGAACAATTATGAATGGAGATTCATAACAATGTACAGGAGGCAGCAATCAAAACCATCTCCAAGANGTATGATCTAAATCAAACCACTTAACGATTACACAGTGGAAGTGACAAATAGGTTCAAGGGATTAGATCTGATAGACAGATTGCCTGAACAATTATGAATGGAGATTCATAACAATGTACAGGAGGCAGCAATCAAAACCATCTCCAAGAAAAAGAAATGCAAAAACCAAAACGGTAGTCTGAGGAGGCCTTACAAATAGCTGTGAAAAGAAGAGTAGTGAAAGGCAAAGGAGAAAAGGAAAGATATACCCATCTGAATGTAGAGTTTCAAATAATAGCAAGGAGAGATAAGAAAGCCTTCCTAAGTAATCAATGCAAAGAGAGGAAAACAATAGAATGGGAAAGACTAGAGATCTCTTCAAGAAAATTAGAGATATCAAGGGAACATTTCATGCAAAGATAGGCACAATTAAGGACAGAAATGATATGGACCTAACAGAAACAGAAGATATTAAGAGGAGGTGGTAATAATACACAGAGCCACANATGGCAAATCCAATAGAGTATTGTAAAGTTAAATTTAAAAATAAATAAATTTAAAAAAAAAAAAAAGAATACTGGAGGGGCTTGCCATTCCCTTCTCCAGGGGATCTTCCCAACCCAGGGATCAAATCCAGGTCTCTTGCATTGCAAGCAGATTGTTTACCATCTGAGTCACCTGTAAATATAGTGGTCACCTATAAATATACTTGTAACTTACAGGCAAAGCCTGTAAATATGGAATATAGATATTTATTTACACATTTAAAGAATATTTTGAATGCATAAATAAAGATGGTCAAATACACAGACGCAGCAGGAAGGAAACCGAAGAGTGCCTGCTCCATGTCTCACTCTGGTGAAGCCTGTGTCATACATCCATGCAAGTGGTGGCAGGGGATCTTTCAGTCAAGACTAAACTAGTGGCTCACTGAGCAAGACACCATGCCCAGACACAGCACTCAGAGGTCCAGTATGTGAAAAAAAAATAACTTAGATGATGCTTATATTTAGTCTTATCTCAGCTTTTTCCTGGAGGAGAAATGGCAAACCACTCCAGTAAGCCTGGGGAATCCTATGGAAAGAGGAAGCTGACAGGCTAGAGTCCATAAGGTCACAGAGTCAGACACAACTGAGCGTGCACGCATGGCAGCTTTCCCCATAAAGAAGGCTGAGTACCAAAGAACTGGTTTTTTGAATTGTGGCTTTTGAATTGTGGTGCTGGAGAAGAGTTAAGAGTCCTTTGGACCTCAAGGAGATCAAACCAGTCAATCCTAAAGGAAATCAACCCTGAATATTCATTGGAAGGACTGATGCTGATGTTGAAACTACAATATTTTCAACCACCTGATGCAAAGAGCCAACTCATTGGAAAAGACCTGGATGCTGGGAAAGATTGANCAAGGAGATCAAACCAGTCAATCCTAAAGGAAATCAACCCTGAATATTCATTGGAAGGACTGATGCTGATGTTGAAACTACAATATTTTCAACCACCTGATGCAAAGAGCCAACTCATTGGAAAAGACCTGGATGCTGGGAAAGATTGAAGGCAAAAGGAGAAAGGAGCAGCAGAGGATGAGATGGTGGGATGGCATCACCAATTCAATGGACATGAATCTGAGCAAACTCCAGGAGATAGTGGAGGACAGAGGAGCCTGGCATGCTGCAATCCATGGGGTCACAAAGAGTCAGACACAACTTAGCAACTGAAAAACAGCAGTTTTCCCCTCTCCACACTCCTAGCTCCAGTTACAAAACTATCCCTCTGTTTCAACTTGACCTTAACTAGAAATAATAACAGCTAATATCTATCACTGTCTGTCAGGCATTGCTCTGTGTTCCCATCATGAAAAGTGAAAGTGAAGATGCTCAGTCATGTCTGACTTTTTGCGACCCCTTGGACTGTAGCCTACCTGGCTTCTCTGTCCATGGGATTTGCAAGGCAATAGAACTGGAGTGGGTTGCCATTTCCTTCTCCAGGGGCTCTTCCCAACCCAGGGATCGAACCTAGGTCTCCCACATTGTAGACAGACGCTTTACCATCTGAGCCACCAGGGAAGTCCTGTTCTCAACATATGCTTTTGCACTCTATCTTAATGGCAGCTACTAGGTAGTGGCATCATCTCATGTCCTGGATAAGCAAGCAGAGAAACAGAAAGGCTAAATAATTAGCACAAAGAATTTGGACCCAAGTCATCTTCCTAGAGTTCCATGTCTCTAACTCAGCATTTCTTGGAATCTGGTGCACGAAAATAATTTCTCTCACTAATACCTAGTTTAAGGTGTCCTCCCTAGAATAGGAAATGGCAACCCATTCCAGTATTCTTGTCTGGAGAATCCCATGGACAGGGGAGCCTGGTGGGCTACAGTCCATGGGGTCACAAAGACTCGGACACAACTGAGGTGACTTAGCACACATGATGTCTGACACCCCCAGTTGTCCAAAATGCTATTTCCTTCCTAAAGAAGTACTTGGATCCATTCTGTTGAAACATCAGGCACTGTGAACTGATAGAAAAAGTTAATAGTTGGGGAGATCCTGATACTGCCCCTCATAAAACACCAAAAAGTCTTCTGAATTGTACTTTGTTTTCTAATTTTATTCAGATATAATTGAGAGTCCCTTGGACTGCAAGGAGATCCAACCAGTCCATTCTGAAGGAGATCAGCCCTGGGATTTCTTTGGAAGGAATGATGCTAAAGTTGAAACTCCAGTACTTTGGCCACCTCATGCGAAGAGTTGACTCATTGGAAAAGACCCTGATGCTGGGAGGGATTGGGGGCAGGAGGAGAAGGGGACGACAGAGGATGAGATGGCTGGATGGCATCACTGACTCGATGGATGTGAATCTGAGTGAACTCCGGGAGTTGGTGATGGACAGGGAGGCCTGGCGTGCTGCGATTCATGGGGTCGCAAAGAGTCAGACATGACTGAGCGACTGAACTGAACTGAACTATAATTTAAGGTTTACAGCATAATGAACTAAACTGCATAAACTATTGTGAAATGATTACCATAAAAATTTAGCTAACATCCATCATCTTGTATAGGTATGATAAAAAGAGAAAGCCAAAAAAGGAACAATTACTTTCCTTGTGATGAGAAGTCTTAGAATCAGTCTCTTACCAGCCTGCATGTATGTGACACACAATAATGTAAACTACAACCATCGTGTGTGCTGCATCCCTAGTACTTACTTATAACTGGAAGATTTTGACCACCTTCCTCCCATTTCCCTTCCCCTCCTCCCACCCCTGATGACTTGCACTTTTAAGAAGCAAGGAGCTGTAACAAATTTAGCCTCAGATCAGTATGTAAATGGCTCACATAAAAAACAACAAGAAGATGCCAAAGTCTGTTCCTGACTCATTCTGTTCTCTCTTGAGAGATGAGCGGTTGGCTCCAAACACTCCAGCATAAACCCAATAATCTCAGCAATTACTGTGCACACATGAGTGGCATGAGTCATCTTGGCTCAGGCAAGATGAAGGGTCTGAGATAACAACCACATTTTTCAGGCACTTTAAGCTCTTTTAACCAAGGTTTAGAGGACTTTTTGTTGGTGCTGATGATGGTACTATTTCACCTGCACTGCGTTTCTTTCCAGATCAGAAGGGTAGGTATTCACCCTAAAGATGAAGAAACTCGGCTCCAACAAAGCCTTACCCCATAGCTTATGATCTTCAAATGGCAGAGTCCGACTTAGTAGGAACATCGCCCCCCTGCAACTTGCTTTTCTCCTTGTGAACTGTTAGTTATTCTTCCAAATACAACTTAGATGCCATTGCCTCTGAGAAGACTCCCCAAGGATGAATTAGTACCTCTTTTTATCAGGGTGTTCCAAGTCTCTCTGGTCGTCCTGGCATAGTGGCTCTGGTTGGAGGAAATTCTTTATACACCCAAGGGAGGGACTTAGTATAGCAAACTGCAGAATGCAGGCCAAATTTAGCCGACTGTTTTTTGCACAACCCTTGGGCTAAGAATAGTTCTTATACTTTTAAATTAAAGGGCTTGAAAAGGGAAAGAGAAAAAGAAGAAAATGGAACAGAGTCTATATGTGGTCTACAATGGTCTACAAAATGTTCTATCTTGTCCTTTACAGAAAACGTTTGTTGGGGCCAACATGAGTGGCTGCATGACATCACTCATCCTGGGGCCTCAATTCACCTCTCTGGTAATCTCCTTAGACCTGATGGTCCAGACATATGAACCCAATTGGCCATGCAATTGGGTCCATATAATAGAGTTTTTCCACACCTTCATATTCATTGTTGATGGTAGGCCCTCTGTTAGTTTCACTGATGTGTGTGTGTGTGCGCGCGTGCATGCGCAGACTGCAGCATGCCAGGCCTACCTGTCCATCACAAACTCCCAGAGTTTACCCAAACTCATGTCCATTTAGTCAGTGATGCCATCCAACCATCTCATCCTCTGTCATCCCCTTCTCCTCCTGCCTTCAATCTTTCCCAGCATCAGAGAGTTTTCAAATGAGTCAGCTCTTCGCATCAGGTGGCCAAAGTATTGGAGTTTCAGCTTCAGCATCAGTCCTTCCAATGAACACCCAGGACTGATCTCCCTTAGTATGGACTGGTTGGATCTCTTGCAGTCCAAGGGACTCTCAATAATCTTCTCCAACACCACAGTTCAAAAGCATCAATTCTTTAGCACTCAGCCTTCTTTATAGACCAACTCTCATGCCCATACATAACCACTGGAAAAACCACTGGGGTGCAGGCTCTTTAGTTCTTCTTCACTTTCTGCCATAAGGGTGGTGTCATCTGCATATCTGAGGTTATTGATATTTCTCCCGGCAATCTTGATTCCAGCTTGTGTTTCTTCCAGCCCAGTGTTTCTCCTGATGTACTCTGCATTTAAGTTAAATAAGCAGGGTGACAATATACAGCCTTGACGTACTCCTTTTCCTATTTGGAACCGGTTTTTTGTTCCATGTCCAGTTCTAACTGTTGCTTCCTGACCTGCATACAGATTTCTCAAGAGGCAGGTCAGGTGGTCTGGTATTCTCATCTCTTTCAGAATTTTCCATTTGTTGTGATTCACACAGTCAAAGGCTTTGGTGTAATCAACCAAGCAGAAGGAGATGTTTATATGGAACTCTTTCTTTTTCAATGATCCAGTGGATGTTGACAATTTAATCTCTGATTCCTCTGCCTTTTCTAAAACCAGCTTGAACATCTAGAAGTTCATGGTTCACATATTGTTAAAGCCTGGCTTGGAGAATTTTGAGCATTACTTTACTAGTATGTGAGATGAGTGTAATTGCGCGGTAATCTGAACATTCCGTGGCATTGCTTTTCTTTGGGATTGGAATGAAAACTGACCTTTTCCAGTCCTGCAGTCACTGCTGAGTTTTTCAAATTTGTTGGCATATTGAGTCCAGCACTTTCACAGTATCATCTTTTAGGATTTGAAATAGCTCAATTGGAATTCTATCACCTCCACTAGCTTTGTCCATAGTGATGCTTCCTAAGACCCATTTGCCTTCACATTCCAGGATGTCTGGCTCTAGGTGAGTGATCACACCATCATGATTATCCAGGTCGTGAAGATCTTTTTTGTACAGTTTTCTGTGTATTCTTGCCACCTCTTAATATCTTCTGCTTCTGTTAGGTCTATACAATTTCTGTCCTTTATCGAGCCCATCTTTGCATGAAATGTTCCCTTGGTATCTCTAATTCTCTTGAAGAGATCTCTAGTCTTTCCCATTCTATTGTTTTCCTCTATTTCTTTGCATTGATTGCTAAGGAAGGCTTTCTTATCTCTTCTTGCTGTTCTTTGGAACTCTGCATTCAGATGCTTATATCTTTTCTTTTCTCCTTTGCTTTTCGCTTCTCTTCTTTTCACAGCTATTTGTAAGTCCTACTCAGACAGCCATTTGTTTTTTTGCATTTCTTTTTCTTGGGGATGGTCTTGATCCCTGTCTCCTGTACAGTGTCATCAATCTCTGTTCATAGTTCATCAGGTACTCAGTCTATCCAATCTAGACCATTAAACCTATTTCTCACTTCCACTATATAATCATACGGTATTTGATTTAGGTCATACCTGAATGGTCTAGTGGTTTTCCCTACTTTCTTCAATTTAAGTCTGAATTTGGCAACAAGGAGTTCATGATCTGAGTCACAGTCAGCTCCCAGTCTTGTTTTTGCTGACTGTATAGAGCTTCTGCATCTTTGGCTGCAAAGAATATAATCAATCTGATTTTGGCGTTGGCCATCTGGTAATGTCCATGTGTAGAATCTTCTCTTGTGTTGTTGGAAGAGGGTGTTTGTTATGACTGGTACGTTCTCTTCTCAAAACTCTATTAGACTTTGCCCTGCTTCATCTGTACTCCAAAGCCAAATTTCCTTGTTACTTCAGGTGTTTCTTGACTTCCTACTTTTGCATTCCAGTCCCCTATAATGAAAAGGACAACTTTTGGGTGTGTTATTTCTAAAAGGTCTTGTAGGTCTTCATAGAACCATTCAACTTCAGCTTCTTCAGCATTACCGGTCGGGGCATAGACTTGGGTTACAGTGATATTGAATGGTTTGCCTTGGAAATGAACAAAAATCATTCTGTCATTTTTGAGACTGCACCCAAGTACTGCATTTTGGACTCTTGTTGACTATGATGGCTACTCCATTTCTTCTAAGGGATTCTTGACTGCAGTAGTAGATACAATGGTCATCACCATGACGGACGGGTCATGGTGGAGAGTTCTGACAAAATGTAGTCCACTGGAGAAGGGAATGGAAAACCACTTCAGTATTCTTGCCTTGAGAACCCCATGAACAATATGAAAAGGCAAAACGATAGGATACTGAAAATTGAAAATTTATCATCTAGATGTACAAACAAGCAAGGAGTAATCATCTCTCCCATCTGGGGGCTGCTTTGGAGCCCACAGCGTACTTTCTCATGCAGTATCACCCAGTCATCTGCCTTGGAGCAACAGTGAACAACCTTTATTAAACTACTCTGTTCAATTAGGATTTGAGCAACACCTAGTGAACTCAGAGAGGTCTCCAGAAAAGCAATTATTTAAAAAGGTAAAAGGGGATAGGAGAAAATCCCATTGGGCACCCAGGTCAGTAGGTGCCCAATATGCTACTGGAGATGGGTGGAGAAATAACTCCAGAAAGAAGGAAGGGATGGAGCCAAAGCAAAAACAATACCCAGTTGTGGAGGTGACTGGTGATAGAAGCAAAGTCAAATGCTGTAAAGAGTAATATTGCATAGGAACCTGGAATGTTAGGTCCATGATTCAAGGCAAATTGGAAGTGGTGAAACATGAGATGGCAAGAGTGAACAGATACATACCACTATATATAAAATAGATAAACAAAAAGGGCCTATTATATAGCACAGAGAACTATACTCAATATCTTGTAATAACCTATAATGAAAAAGAATCTGAAAAAGAATATGTATATACACGTATATATATGAATCACTGCTGTATACCTGAAAGTAACACAACACTGTAAATCAGTTATACTTCAATTTTTTAGAAAACTGGAAAAGCAAGTTTAGCTGTCACATAGGAACTGAGAGGTAAAGACTTTTGAATATGTATATATACGTATATATATGAATCACTGCTGTATACCTGAAAGTAACACAGCATTGTAAATTTACTTCAATTTTTAAAAAAACTGGAAAAGCAAGTTTAGCTGTCACATAGGCATTGAGAGGTAAAGACTCTTGAGATGGATTTTGCCCAATTTCTAATACTTTTCTAACAGCATTTGCTAGAAAGATTACTGTTGGATAAATGAATGAGTGACTAAACAAATGAAGACATTTTTAAACCTTACTTCCAGAAATTAGGACCTGGCTCTAGATGTACAAACAAGCAAGGAATAATCATCTCCCCCATCTGGGGGCTGCTTTGGAGCCCACAGAGTACTTTCTCATGCAGTATCACCCAGTCATCTGCCTTGGAGCAACAGTGAACAACCTTTATTAAACTACTCTGTTCAATTAGGAATTGAGCAACACCTAGTGAACTCAGAGAGGTCTCCAGAAAAGCAATTATTTAAAAAGGTAAAAGGGGATAGGAGAAGGCAATGGCACCCCACTGCAGTACTCTCGCCTGGAAAATCCCATGGATGGAGGGGCCTGGTAGGCTGCAGTCCATGGGGTCGCAAGGAGTTGGACATGACTGAGCGACTTCACTTTCACTTTTCACTTTCATGCATTGGAGAAGGAAATGGCAACCCACTCCAGTGTTCTTGCCTGAAGGATCCCAGGGACCGGGGAGCCTGGTGGGCTGCTGTCTATGGGGTCGCAGAGTCGGACACAACTGAAGTGACTTAGCAGCAGCAGCAGAAGGGGTTAAGCAGACCTTCTGCGGATAAGTTAAAAGAATAAAGAATATTTCAGCTAGAAGAAGAGAAGGTGATGATAAATTTTCAAGCAATGAAAGAATATCATACAAACAATGGTAACTGCCCATCAGTCCATTCCATGGAGGACAGAAAATAGGAAATGACAGTTTGAAGAGGGAGAGATTTACATTAAATCTAAAGAAGAAATGGAAGAAACTATGGTTTAGGACTAATAAGAATAATCAGACATATTGATTTAGGGAAGCCTGTGTTTACATGACACACACAACGTAGATTCACTAAGTTCTGTTTGAACTCAGAGGAGTCATTATTTTTCAGAATGCATTTTATGTCACAGATCCGCGTACGTGGAAACTTACTTGTAATGTAAGGCCATATTTGTACAGGAGACTTACAAGGCTGAGATTACCAAAAAATAAAGTTGGATTTTTCACTGTACCCTTAGGAGAGACTTGTGTTATTCTCACTCCTATCTTATCATAAATAATAATATGATAGAGATGTCAGTGAGTTTCTACCATAAAATTTGTGGTCATCAGGCTAGTGATCCCATAGCTGTCTGTAATATTTGTTATGCTCTGGGAAAGATACAGTTATCTACTTTTGCATAAAAAAATATATGCTACTGGAGAGTGCCTCAAAAATAGTTGCTAAGATACAGATTTGACTTATTCTTGATACACAAGAATAAGTGATTTCACACTGGAAAGAAAAACATCAAACTTTCAATCAATTAAATCTAGGAAAAGGAAAAAATTTCAGACTACTTTGGCGCTGGGTAAGCCAAACATTAGAAAGATTATCTGAGTCTTTTTACATTTCACCCAGAAGTTCTTGAACCCAAAAAATGTTGGCCAAGAGAGAATTTTAAACCAGTTTAAAATTTCTACAAAGTCTTAGAGACAAAATACCTACTAGAGTTTATTATAAGGTGCAGAGTGCGATGAAGATTTGAGGAAGTAATCACTGGACCTCCCTGGTGGTCCTGTGGTTTAGACTCTGCTTCCATCGCAAGGGACACACATTCAACTCCTAGCTGAGGAACTAAGATCTCACGGGTCATGTAGAGTGGTCAAAAAAATAAAATCAAAAAGTAATCATAAAATTCTGTGAGGCACAAGCGGTTAGAAGCCTTGACTGCAATGACAGTTCTTGGATCTTGGAGGGATGCTGGAATGTTATTAGGGACGTAATGATGCTGGAGATATACAAAATTATAGTACAACAACCAAGGCTTTATTTAGGAACCAGAGATCATTTCATTTGTCTGAACTTTGTGGTACATATAACTGTTGGGGGCTACAGAGATAACTAGAAATAGGAAGCCCTGAATTACCCATCCAAAATATTATAAGAGAAACTCCCTTCATACAGTGGATAGTATGTCTAAGTCACACTAGACAAAGAGATTTCATCTTGAGTATCAACTCCCATGAATTAATAGAGAAGAACCAGCATGATTTGCTTAGAGGTGTTCCGAGGCCCTGTCTCCACACAGTGGGACAGATACTGTGATCAGCTAATGATATCTGCCATGGTCAGTATAAGGAGCATCAGTACTGATTCCCCAGATGTTTAAGTATGTCACATAGGCGGACTCTTCTAGTGATTTTAGATTCTAGACTCTTAAGATTCCATGCACTCTGAAAAGCATGTGTTTTTACTGAAAACATCATTTATTTCTCTATTCTTAAGGTTAGTTTCCTTTTTCATTTTGCAGAGTATAGCAGCCATGCAGTTGACTTAGTCTTAAGTATCTTAACCCACTGAAATTCTGTAACAGTAGTAAGAAGGTGAAAGAGAGAGGGAAAAAATGGAGAAGGCCAACTTCTGTCAAGTGGAATGTCTGAAAAGTCCCTATAGTTTCCTCTTTCTCTGTGCTCACTATATGTATTACATTATCTTCAACAAGTGGTATAGGAAGAGAAAAAGGAATCACACCAGCCACTCCATCAATCCTACTCGCCTCTGAGACAGACATGCCTGGCACGTGCACCAAGACTCAGTTTTTCTAAACAGAAACTAGTAGGGGGAGAAAAGCAAAGAAACACTTCCCACACAAAGGGTGTGTTGGTTCTGGAAGATGGTTCTTTTCTCAGATGCCAATAAAAAGACCATCTTTCACGCATGATACTGGATGCTTGGAGCTGGTGCACTGAGACGACCCAGAGGGGTGGTACAGGGAGGGAGGAGGGAGAGGGCTTCAGGATGGGGAGCACGTGTATACCTGTGGTGGATTCATGTTGATATATGGCAAAACCAATACAATATTGTAAAGTAATTAACCTCCAATTAAAATAAATAAATTTATATTTTTAAAAAAGACTGTCTTTCAGTTAGCTTCAGATATCAGCAATGTTAAAAACAATAAAGATGACAAAATCACAAACTGGGTGAAACTGTGTGCATGGGAATCCTTTCAACTGTTCAAATTCAAAATAGCAAGACATGGGTTTGNCTGTCTTTCAGTTAGCTTCAGATATCAGCAATGTTAAAAACAATAAAGATGACAAAATCACAAACTGGGTGAAACTGTGTGCATGGGAATCCTTTCAACTGTTCAAATTCAAAATAGCAAGACATGGGTTTGGTTCTCACATTTTTCCTCTAGAGGTTGCAAGTTCTTTCAGAATTAGGATTCAGTCTTTAATGCTTACCTACCCAAAGTCAAAATAAGAACTGAAAATCAAGGCATGCCAGCAGAAAACCTTAGTCTGTCCCCTCTTCCCCCATCTCCTCCGCCACTCACTTTCAAATTCAGAAAGCAGAACAATGACAAAACAAAATACTCCTAAAAAAACCCACTGGTGTCACACACGAAAAGAATCTATGTAAGTCCAGTTAGGATGCAGGAATCATGGAAGCTCGCCTCCTCAGGGCTCATCTAAGTAGTGTGGGGAGAAGACTTAACTGTCAGTTTGGAATGCCACTTCATCAGAATGGGAGCAGCTTGACAGAGTGAGTGTCTGCCCATGACTTGGGGTGGGAGGCGGATCTGCTCAGTGACTCAATACTCATGTTTATTTAAAACGTGTCCCTGATGCTGTGCTGCAAATGTGAAACATGAGGTGTCCTAAGATCAGGGAGTTCCTGGTATAGTAGAGGAAGTAGAAACACACAACCAAAATAGCCCAGTGTGATGCAAGAACTGGAGAAAGAAATGGCAACCCACTCCAGTATCCTTGCCTGGAAAATCCCAGGGACAGAGGAGCCTGGAGGGCTACAGTCCACGGGGTTGCAAAGTCAGCCATGCTGCAGGAAGTGAGCCCAGCAGCAGCACAATGCAAAGATGGTCACCACTGCTGCTGCTGCCGCTAAGTCGCTTCAGTCGTGTCCGACTCTGTGCGACCCCAGAGACGGCAGCCCACCAGGCTCCCCCGTCCCTGGGATTCTCCAGGCAAGAACACTGGAGTGGGTTGCCATTTCCTTCTCCAATGCATGAGAGTGAAAAGAGAAAGGGAAATCACTCAGTCGTTTCCAACTCTTAGCGACCCCATGGACTGCAGCCTACCAGGCGAGAGTACTGGAGTGGGGTGCCATTGCCTTGCTTCTGGGGGATCTTTTGGGGCAGGAAAGGCCAGAGCTGTGAAAGATATTTCAGAAGTGAATGTTCAACCCCTGACCTCAAAATCAGGTCTTCCTTAATACTTCAAAATCTTCTTTAATACTCACTGCCATATAAATACACTCAATGTCCAAATTTAGGCATCAGAATTTCATCCAAATGATAGAATATTGCAGTTTTTAAAAATTTTAAATCTCGTACATGTATTTACACACATGTGCATATGTTGTGTATATACATATATACCTGTGTGAACACACACATGCATATATATATATATATATATTTTTTTTTTTAATGGGCAGGGAAAATACTCGAGTATAAAATAAGAAAAAGTATAACAAGATAAATATTATGTTATATATAATAACAATATTGTCTCAGCCTATTGATAGTGATGCTACTGACTAGAAATGCCTGGGGCATTAACCTGGGCCTGTACTACTTGTGTCCAGCCCCGCAGAGATTTCCTTTATGGAGTCAATATTTTAGTTGGGCTGACCCTTGTGGCTCTTACTGTAATTGCAAGATATCCTCAGCAATAACTACCAGGATAGTTTGAAAAAAATCAAGGCTTATTACTCACACGTCCTGGAAAGTATGAGACCACATGGAGAGGTCACAGGTAGGGAGAGAGAGAAATAGAAAAAGAATCTGGAGTTCCCCTTTATTGGGGTCAAAGGTGGGATGCCTACTGCTTCCTGGTTTCACTCTTTACTGATGAATTTCAAATAAAAGATCTGGATGGAAACAATCTAAGTGTGTATTGATAGATGAATGAATAAAGATGTGGCATATATATATATATACATACATACACACACACACACACACACACACACACACACACACAATGGAGTATTTACTCAGCCATAAAAAAGAATGAAATCTGCAGCAACACAGGTGGGCCTGTAGATTATTATACTAAGTGAACTAAGTCAGACAGAGAAAGACAATACTGTATGATTTCACGTATATGTGGAATCTCAAAAACAAAACAAATGAACAAATATAACAAAACAGAAACTGTGTCACAGATACAAAGAGGTGGTTGCCAGTGGGAAGAGGCATAAGTGAAATAAGCGAGGGAAACTAAGAAATGTATGTAAGGCCAGACTCGCGGGCGACAAGATGGGCCGCCTCTCTCCCGCCGGCAGGAAAGCCCCTAACAGAAGGCTCCTCCCAGATCCCGAGGACCAATGACAGCACACCTCGCCAGCTAAAACAATCCCCACCCCAGCCGCGTAAAGCACCTATCAGCCCACAACACCTCGACCTAACAACCTATCCAAACCCCCATCTACTAACCGTACTTTTTTTGGCGATCTTGCCGGACCATCCCTCACAAGGAATGTATATAAACCACCGCCAACAAGGTCCGGGCGGGACTTCCTCAACCTGCCTCATTCGGGTCCGGAATCCCGCTGGTAGCGCTTCACCGTTAAAGCCTGTTAGACACTCTTTTTGGTGTCCTGGTCATCTTTTACCTAACAATATAAACTTCCAGTTACAAAATAAATGAATCACAGGGATGAAATGTACAGCTTGTGGAATATACTCAATAATTACCTAATATTTTTATATGTTGAAAACAGTCAAAAGATAAAACTTCCAGTTACAAGATAAATAGGCACTAGGTATGCAATGTGCAATATGATTACTATAACACGGCTATATGCTCTACATGAAAGTTGTTAAAAGATGAAAGCATGAGTTCTCATCACAAAGAACAAATTTTTCCTTTTTCTTTTATTCTGTATCTACATGAGATTATGGATGTTCAGTAAACTAATTGTGGTAATCATTTCATGACATATGGAAGTCAAATGACTATGCTGTACATCTTAAATTTATGCAGTTTGTGTGTGTGTGTGTTTAGCTGCTTAGTCGTGTCCAACTCTGTGAACTCATGGACTGTACCCGCCAGACTTCTCCATCCATAGAATTCTCTAGGCAAGAATACTAGAGTGGGGAGGCATTCCCCTCTCCAGTGGATATTCCCAACCCAAGGATCAAACCCAGGTCTCCTGCATGGCAGGCAGATTCTTTACTGTCTGAGACACGAGGGAGGCCCCAAATTGATGCAGTGAGCTTGTATATGACACATACAGGTATATGTCAATTATATCGCAATAAAACTGGAGGGAAAAGAAAAATGTTCTAAATAATAGCAGAATGAGAAAGAAGATATTACATTTAAAGACTTGTGAGATATAGCTACAATAATAGAGATAAATACATCTTAAATGAGCAAATCCAAAAACCAGGACAACTGAAATAAGCATCCCAAATAGCTAGTAAGAGTAACATGAAAAGTTACATTACCATATGTAAATAAATAGCCAACGGGAATTTTCTGTATGACTCAGGGAACTGAAACGGGGACTCTGCAATAACCTAGAGGGGTGGGATTTTCACGGCTGCAGTCATCATCCACAGTGATTTTAGAGCTCAAGAAGAGGAAATCTGCCACTACTTCCACCTTTTCTCCTTCTATTTGCCATGAAGTAATGAGATGGCTGGATGGCATCACTGACTTGATGGATGTGAGTCTGAGTGAACTCCGGGAGTTGGTGATGGACAGGGAGGCCTGACGTGCTGCAATTCATGGGGTCACAAAGAGTCGGACACGACTGAGCGACTGAACTGAACTGAACTGAACTGACTGGGACCGCATGCCATGATCTTAGTTTTTGTTTTGTTTTGTTTTGTTTTAATATTTCACTCTCCTCCTTCACCCTCATCAAGAGGCACTTGAATTCCTCTTGGCTTTCTGCCATGAGAGTGGCATCATCCGCTTATCTGAAGTTGTTGGTGTTTCTACCGCCTACCTTGATTCCAGCGTGCAACTCATCCAGCCGGCATTTCTTGTGATGTGCTCAGTGTATAGGTTAAATAAACAGGGTGACAGCAGACACATGCCCTAGAGCCTGTGCTCTGCAACAAGAGAAGCCACTGCAACGAGAAGCCTATGCCCCGCAACTACCCTACCTGTCGCAACTAGAGAAAAAAGCCCATGAAGCAATGAAGACACAGCGACCAAAAATAAAATAAAGCTTTTTAAAAACACTAAAAAAAATACAACGGTGGCGTTTGGTTCATGAAGGATTTTTGCATTGATTTTTATGTTTTCAAATACTGCATTAAAATATGTATCTTGAAGACTGAGTTTTTGGGGTGCCTCTTAAATTCTGCATACAAACCAAATGCGTCACTTGCCTCCCCTTGATCCAGGCAATCCTTGTCTGGCATTTTCCGTGATTTAAAGTTTGTGGCCAGTGGTTCCTCAACCACCTCTGCATATTCTTTCGCTGCCTTCCAAGGAGACATGTTCAGGATGAGGAAGCTTCAAGAAACTGGTCTCTTTCTTATCTGCCCCTGCTGTCATCCTAGGCTTCACCTCTCCCTTCATCAAGGCTGTTCTTTCTGCATCCCTCATTCCCCCTCAAAGATGTTTCTTTTGAGAGAGAAGCAAAGTAAAATGATTAGAGACTACAAATCAAAACTGCAATGAAGTACCACCTCACACTAGTCAGAACGGCCATCATTAAAAGTCTACAAATAAATGCTGGAGAGGGCGTGGAGAAAAGGGAATCCTCCTACACTGTTGGTGGGAATGTAAATGGATGCAGCCACTATGGAGAATAGTATGGAGGTTCCTCAAAAAAATAAAAATAGAGCTACCAGATGATCCAGCAATTCCATTCTTGGGCCTATATCCAGACAAAACTATATTTCACAAAGATACATGCATCCCTTGTCCGTTGCAGCAGTATTCACAATAGCTAAGACATGGAAGCAACCTAAATGTCTATTAACAGCTGAATAGATAAAGAAGATGTGGTGCGTATACACAATGGAATGTTACTCAGCCACAAAAAAGGATGAAACAATGCCATCTGCAGCACCATGGATGGAACTAGATTATCACACTAGGTAAAGGAAGTCAGATACAGAAAGACAAATACCGTATGATATCACTTGTGTGTGAGATCTAAAATATACACAAATGAACTTACCTTCAAAACNGCAATCCCACTGCTGGGCATACACACCAAGGAAACCAGAATTGAAAGAGACACATGTACCCCAATGTTTCATTTCTTGTGTTTCCTAAACTTTAACTTGCAGCCTTAATCCCTTTCAGGATTCACTGGCATAGGCTCCCCGCTGTTTGCTAAGGTAAGCAGCAGCTCTCAGCCCTCCCCACCGTTTCGCTCAGTAGAAGGCGAGGCCAGCCTGGAATTAGCTAGGGAGGAGGGTACCCTTCAGCGGGGCTGGGAGAAATATTTCGCCCCGTGAGTCCTGCTTTGGGGAGGCACCCCACCCCCTCACACACCCCAACACCACCCTGCTCATGACTTCCCTCTGGGGCTGCTCTGAGCCTCCTGGAAATCTGATCTTCTCCCTTTAGCTTTCTCCTCCCTGTCACAGCCTCAGAGATCCTATCTGCCATTTTACAGTTTATGCCAAACTCCGCTCCAGCTGGGAAGGGGTGGGGTTGGCCCACTGTTCCCTCAACAGCCCCTGAAGTTTGGCTCCTGGGCCTTGGCTCTCCTCAGGCCCTGCCCTCCCCCAGCAACCCACCGCTGAAGACACCTCCTTCTCCCCTGGTCTGTGGGGCTCAAGCTCAGACAGGCTGGGTCCTGGGGCTTTGCTGTAGCGCTTGCACCTGGACGACATCTCATTGATTGTTCAGTGGTCAAGTCATGTCAGGTTCTTTGCGATGCCATGGACCACAGCATGCCAGGCTTCCTTGTGCTACAAGGGACTAAAAGAAAACGACAAGGGACTAAAGAATTGCGTGCATGCGCAGCTGGGGCAAATTATGAACGGTAAAATACAAAAAGACCAAAGCTCCAGCTGCCACTTCTGAAGAGCTGGGAGCAAAAGCAGCATGCTGGCCATGCCCCTTGCATACAACATCACCAAAGGGATGGGCAAAGCACCTAAGCCATCCCTCTGGCCCAACCCCGGGACCCACCCCTACCCTCCCTACGTAAAAGGAATCAACTCTCCACCCTCATCAGGGAGTGAGCAAGGAAACTAGTACTTGTTCTCACTCTCCCCTGAATTTATCTGGCCTCCTATCCATTTCTGTTGATTAAGGAGGGCGAAGAACAATGATCAATAACAAAGCCACAGACTGCTAACAAAGGTTGCCCCCATAGTTCCGAGGCCAGTCACTAGGTGGTATTTTGATGACCCTTTCAAAGCCATCTCACAGTACATCTGCCTGACATCATCTTTTCTCAGGTCCCCCACCCCAGAAGCCTCTTCCTGCCTAAATCTCTTCCCTCTCGTGAATCCCTCCAGGAATTGCTCCTCCAGGAGTCTGGTAGTTCTTGCTGTTGAAACAATAATAGCACTGCTTTTGAGAGATTATTATGTGCTAGTAGCTGTGCTAATTATCTGCTTTTCATAAGCTCTTGTAATCCTTACAGCAAACCAGGAGCAGACGCAGGTGAGCGAAGGGCTCATGCCTCTGTCCTACACCTCTGGGGACCTGTGCTGTCCTGAAGGGCTTCCTCCAGGTTTTCTAGGTCTTCCCACCAGCACCTGGGACTGGACAGGAGGCCAGTTCCTTTACAGCCAGGAGCCAAGAAGCTCTGAGACTCATCCCAGGGCCACTGGGGAGTTCAAAGCCCAAGCTCGTACCCATTACATGACACTGTCCTGTTGCTTTTGAGGTAGGAGATTGACAGGGTCCAGGTTGGAAATTCACAATCAGCCAGCCTTCTCTTTACATTTTCTGAGGCAAAAGACAGGTGGGCTCCAGTTGAGAAATTTACAACCAGCCCCCTGTTTGCTCTCAGAAATGGAAGTAACAATAGGCACAGGATAAATAGCCAGTCTTTGTCTCTTGTGTAGGTCTCAAGGGAGTAATCATGGCAAGGCCAAAGAGAGGCAAAAACTCTGAGTGAAAGATAACGGAGATACTACACATGCACAAAAACCCTCCTCAGAATCAAAAGTCAGGGGATAACTCCAGGCCATAATGAGTCTTGTTCCTCCCAGAAGCCTTCATTCACTTCAACATCCAGGGGAGCATCCCAGAGTAGGTCTAGTGTTGGGGAAAAAAAAAAAACAGATAATTGTTCTGAAGGAGGACAAAGACCCAGAAGAACTGATCTACATAAATGACTTAACCGCCTCTTCACAGTGCTCTTCCTCACTAGGGGTGACGCCCACACCCCTGCCCTCTGGGTGTGCGTCTCTGCCCTGCTTCTATCTCAACACACTGTGTCTCTACGCGCTCCCCCGCTTGTTGTGGTGGATAGCTCTAATAATAAACCTTGTTGTTTCTGCCTCCGTGATAAATGCATTTTTCCCTGGGGGCAAAGATCCAGGAAAAATTAGCTTCTAGCCTCTAGCCCTTGTTGGTCTAGTGGCCAGGATTCCTAGTGTTCATCCTGGCTACCCAGGTTCAATTCCTGGGCAGGGAATTAAGATCTCACTCCATGCCACCACTCGCTACTGCCTCCCTGAGATCACTTTCTTCTTCCTTTTCTAATTGCAGTGTGTGTCCTCTCTCCCTAAATACTTCTGAGGATGGCCTATGTGAAGCTCTGCAGACATCCTAGCACAGCTCTTTGCCCATGGTGGCTCAGTAACCACAGCACTTGATGGAAAAGCCAGAACATTTCCTCACAATTGAAGGTCACCCAGTGAGAGTCTCTGATCCCCAGGATTCCCAGCTGCTCTTCTGGGAGCAGCTGCTGGGTCAGTGGAGGCCTGAGATGCTGAGATGTTCCCAGATACTCAACACCTGAGATGGCCGAGAGAGACAGAAAGGAGAGAGGGGGCCACAGAGATACTTTTCTGGAGCAATACTTTCACTCAGAGAACCAAGAAGGCTCCTGAAGCATCACACATCTTCATCATTGAGCTGGTCCAGGGAGCAGAGGAGGAGAGGGCAGGACCAAAGCTACCTTTTTGCTGCAGGTGTAGCTTTTGGCCATATGACCGCAAGTTTATGATGAGAACAGAAGAAAGGATACGATGCCCTTGAGTAAGTGAGTAAAAGTTGCTCAGTCGTGTCCGACTCTTTGCGACCCCATGGACTGTAGTCCATGGAATTCTCCAGGCTGGAATGGGTAGTCNGTGTAGCTTTTGGCCATATGACCGCAAGTTTATGATGAGAACAGAAGAAAGGATACGATGCCCTTGAGTAAGTGAGTAAAAGTTGCTCAGTCGTGTCCGACTCTTTGCGACCCCATGGACTGTAGTCCATGGAATTCTCCAGGCTGGAATGGGTAGTCTATCCCTTCTCCAGAGGATCTTCCTGACCCAGGAATTGAACCAGGGTCTCCTGCATTGCAGGCGGATTCCTTACCAACCGAGCTATCAGGGAAGCCATGAAGCCTTTATTGGGTTCTAACCCAGAGATTTATTTTGTAATCCAAGTTTATTATCCACATCTATGCAAAATAAATTATCTTTATTGATCAATTTTCCTAAACTGCAACAAGTTTTATAAGTTATTTTCATTGGCTTTTGAAAGTAAACGTATTGTTTTGCAATGTGCTCCAGCATTGATGGTTTCCAGCAGATGTGACTGGCATTATATTGCACCATTACCAGTGTTTCCCAGGTCATTCCAGTCTGGAGTCAAAACCAGGGTCTCCATAAGAGAAACAGAAGAGACAGATAACACCTATTTCTCTGGCTCCCTTCCCACCCACAGTTGCAGAATCTAGCCCTCTCTCCCAAATATGTCTGGGAGCTCCGTGGAGTGTCCATGGGGCTTCTCCTGCCTGCTCTATGGACCATGGTGATATTCACTGCTCCCTTCAAAGCCCAAGCCAGGCCTGGTTTAAGGTAAAATTAAAAATTACCTTAAGAATTTAAGGTAAAATTCTTTCCCAAGAGTTGTTGTTCAGTTGCCCAGTCATGTCCGTTTCTTTGCAACCCCATGGACTGCAGCACAGCAGGCCTCCCTGTCCCTCACCATCTCCCAGAGTTTTCCCAGGTTCATGCCCATTCCTAGTCATTTTTGGAGAAGGCAGTGGCACCCCACTCCAGTACTCTTGCCTGGAAAATCCCATGGATGGAGGAGCCTGGTAGGCTGCAGTCCACGGGATCACTAAGAGTCAGACACGACTGAGCAACTTCACTTTCACTTTTCACTTTCATGCATTGGAGAAGGAAATGGCAACCCACTCCAGTGTTCTTGCCTGGAGAATCCCAGGGACAGGGGAGCCTGGTGGGCTGCCGTCTATGGGGTCGCACAGAGTCAGACACGACTGAAGCAACTTAGCAGCAGCAGCAGCAGNTTAGAGTGATCTGATATCTCTCTCTCTGTCTCTTTTTCCATCCTTCCTTCCTTTTCCAGACAAAGTCCTCTTGGATGAGGCAGGTTCTCCTCTGGCTAGAGGCTAGTGCCTGCACCTGTCAGCTCAGCACCCTGATGGATCTCTGTGAGATTCGCCTCTGCCCCTCCCGCCCCTTAATGAGCACTCTGGCCCCAAGGTAGGTATGAGTTGTGGGTGGGGAGCCCACATTCTGAAGAATGTTGCAGAAGTGGAGAGGTGTGGCTGCTGACCCCAAGTAAAATGCGGTGTCATCCCAGAGGTGGAGGGCTGGGGTAATCAAAATCCCTAACTTTTGACCTTTGAACTGGGGAGAAGATTGATGATGGCAAGAAAGTTTCCCAGCCCTGTGCCTCCTGCCAGATTAGGGACATAACCTAGCAGCTGATGGAAGTGTGAGCTGGGATCCAGAGAGGTCAGGGGCCTGGATTTATCTCAGCAAAAAGGGACCTAGAGGGGCAAGGTGGTATGGGAAGCGAAGGTGGTGCTTAGAGCTGGAGACACAGGATCAAATGTCCTTTCTATTACTTACTACCTAGATGACCTTGAACAAGTTTCTTAAGCTCTCTGAGACTCAGTTTCCACATTTTAAAAATTAAAATAATGATTCTCACAGAGTGGTAGTGAAGACTACATGAAAGAATGTTGTAAAGTTGCCTGAAACATAGCATCATCCACAACACATCTTGACTCTTCTTGCCCAAAGCTATATAGCAAGTCAGGGAAGGAATCAGAGCTCCAACCGAGATCTCCTAACTTCTCATCCAGGACCTGGTATCTAGCTCAGGAGTCTACCCACTACAGGCTCTCAGTCTAAACAGTTTAACTGAATGGCAGATCAGAATTAGAAATTTCCTCTCAAAGGCAGAGAGTTCCTAAAGGAAATCAGTCCTGAATATTCATTGGAAGGACTGATGCTGAAGCTGAAGCTCCAGTACTTTGNGCCTTTATTGGGTTCTAACCCAGAGATTTATTTTGTAATCCAAGTTTATTATCCACATCTATGCAAAATAAATTATCTTTATTGATCAATTTTCCTAAACTGCAACAAGTTTTATAAGTTATTTTCATTGGCTTTTGAAAGTAAACGTATTGTTTTGCAATGTGCTCCAGCATTGATGGTTTCCAGCAGATGTGACTGGCATTATATTGCACCATTACCAGTGTTTCCCAGGTCATTCCAGTCTGGAGTCAAAACCAGGGTCTCCATAAGAGAAACAGAAGAGACAGATAACACCTATTTCTCTGGCTCCCTTCCCACCCACAGTTGCAGAATCTAGCCCTCTCTCCCAAATATGTCTGGGAGCTCCGTGGAGTGTCCATGGGGCTTCTCCTGCCTGCTCTATGGACCATGGTGATATTCACTGCTCCCTTCAAAGCCCAAGCCAGGCCTGGTTTAAGGTAAAATTAAAAATTACCTTAAGAATTTAAGGTAAAATTCTTTCCCAAGAGTTGTTGTTCAGTTGCCCAGTTATGTCCGTTTCTTTGCAACCCCATGGACTGCAGCACAGCAGGCCTCCCTGTCCCTCACCATCTCCCAGAGTTTTCCCAGGTTCATGCCCATTCCTAGTCATTTTTGGAGAAGGCAGTGGCACCCCACTCCAGTACTCTTGCCTGGAAAATCCCATGGATGGAGGAGCCTGGTAGGCTGCAGTCCACGGGATCACTAAGAGTCAGACACGACTGAGCAACTTCACTTTCACTTTTCACTTTCATGCATTGGAGAAGGAAATGGCAACCCACTCCAGTGTTCTTGCCTGGAGAATCCCAGGGACAGGGGAGCCTGGTGGGCTGCCGTCTATGGGGTCGCACAGAGTCAGACACGACTGAAGCAACTTAGCAGCAGCAGCAGCAGTCATTTTTGCAAATGGCCCCAGGAAGGGCACCACCCCATACAAGGGCACATCAGTAACACTTGCCTCCATACAAAGCCTTCTTCCCCTGCTCATGTGTGTTCAGGTTAGTTCCTAGTCTCTCTCTCCTATGAGCAGGGGAACAGAGACTGGAGAGAGGTTCTTGGGGGTGAGGTCAGAGGGCAATGCCCAGAGAAAGAGGGGCCCTCCCTCAATCATCTCCTTCAGTCTCTCATCAGTTCCAGCCTGCTGGCCTTCATAAGAGGAAGGAAGAAACCATTCGTACAGTATCATATCAGGTAGGTATAGTCACTTGGTTGATTTGGGATCATTTGAGACGACTCTGAATGAGACAGAAATAATTATTAGGTTTTCTGGTTCCTTTGATTCTTTCCTAAAAGTAGAAGAAAAGAGTGAGAGGGTGGCTGGAGAGAAACAGATAAATGAAGTTCAAACCAACTGGGGCTGGACTCTGAGTCCGTGGAAAATATGCTGAAGCTACTAAAGAATGTCTGTCTTCTTAAGTCCAGTCAGGCTGCTGTGACAAAGTGGCTTATAAGCAATGCTTTTTATTTCTCACAGTTCTGGAGGCTGGGAAATTCCATCATCTGGGTGCCAGTAGCTTTGGTGTCTGGCGAAAGCCTGCTTCCTGGAGCTTCTCATACAGGGTCACTAATCTCATCCATGAACGCTTCACCTCATGACCCAGTCACCTCCCAAAGGCCCCTCCTCCAAAGACCACTATACTGGGGAGTTAGGATTTCAACATAGGAATCTGGGGAGGACCTAAACATTCAGACCATAGCCATGTCTGTCACTCAAACCACAGGACCGGCTGAACAGTGGTGTGCTCCACACTGTATCCAGTGGAGGAGGAAAATATACTAGCTTCCTGATTATTGCCACTAATATGGTGGGTTAAAATAAGAGAAGTTTATTTTCTTAAAATTCTGGAGGCCAGAAGTCCAAAATAAAGGTGTTCACAGGGCCACATTCCATCCAGAAACCTAGGAAATAATCCTTCCTCGCCTCTTCCAGCTGCCAGTGGCTCCTGGACTTCCCTGTCTTGTGGCTACAACACTCTAAGCTCTGCCTCCATCTCCATATGCTCTTCTTTCTGGTGTGCCTCTGAGTCATTTATAAGGATACTTCCCTGTCACTTGTAAGGACATTATCATTGGACTTAGGGCCCATCCTAAGTATAGAATGTTCTCATTTCAAGATTCTTAGTTTAATTACATTTTCAAGGACCCTATTAACAAATAAGGTAGTGTTCACAGGCACCAGCGATTAGGACCTAGACATCTTTTAGGGGACACAGTTTAACCTGCTAGAGATTTTATTCTCACCTGGACCAGTCTTCTACTTTCTGTCTGAAACAATCCAGAGCAGATTAGACAAAAAGCATTTCCGATTAAACAGAAAAGTTCTTGCACAGCAGAGGAAACCATAAACAAGACGAAAAGACAACTCTCAGAATGGGAGAAGATATTTGCAAATGAAGCAACTGACAAAGGATTAATCTCCAAACCACACAAACAGCTCGTGCAGCTCAATATAAAAAATATCAAAAATGGGCAGAAGATTTAAATAGACATTTCTCCAAAGAAGGCTTACAGATGGCCAAACAAACACATGAAAAGATACTCTACATCGGTCATTATTGGAGAAAGGCAAATCAAAACTACGATGAAGTATCACCCCACACCAGTCAGAATGCCCATCAAAAAATCTATAAACAATAAATGTTATTGGTGGGAATGTAAACTGGTACAGCCACTGTGAAGAACAGTACAGTTTCCTTAAAAAAAACTAAAAATAAAACTACCACATGACTCAGCAATCTCACTACTGGGCATATGCCCTGAGAAAATCATAATTCAAAAATGTACATGTACCCCAACATTTATTGCAGCCCTGTTTACGATAGCCAGGATATAAAAGCAGCCTAAATGTCCACTGACAGATAAATGGATAAAGAAGATGTGGTACATATAGACAATGGAATATTACACAGCCATAAAAAGGAACAAAATTGGGTCCTTTGTAGTGGTGTGAATGAACCCAGACTCTGTCATACTGAGTGAAGTCAGAAAGAGAAAAATAAGTGTCATATATTAACACATATTTACTGAATATAGAAAAATGGTACTGGAGAACCTATTTGCAGAGTAGGAATAGAGACGCAGATGCAGAGAACAGACCTGTGGACCCAGCAGAGTGGGGAGAGGGCAGGACAAACTGGGAGAGTAGAATTGACACATATATGCCACCATGTGTCTCATAGCTAGCCAGCGGGAGGTTGCTTATAGCACAGGGAGCTCAGCTCAGTGGTCTGTGATGACTGAGAGGGGTGGGAGGAAGGCTCAGATGGGAGGGGATATATGTATACTTGTAGCTGATTTGCATTGTACAGCAGAGACTAACACAACATGGTAAAGCAATTATGCTCCAATTTTTAAAAATAAATATTAAAAAAGGCACTTAAATATCAGATAACCTGAGAATATGGGTGCCACAGTCTTTGACCCTTTAAAAGCACTGTAGACAGAGCCTGTGTTGTTTTCAACTTCCCTAGCACCCTGAGGCTCAGAGTACGGTGCTAGAAACCGACGGCAACATCTCCCTTGAATTTTCTGGAGTTAACAGAGACAGGACAGGGAGAGATGAAGGTTGGACAAATAGATTATGAAGACTTCTTTCCATTTACTGCTCCCTCCTTTACTTCCACTCCAACCACACCAACATTACTTGAGCAGAGACCAAGGAAGAGGGCCTGGCAGATATATACTTGCCAGGTGAATGCATAAAGGAATTTATAAATGAGTTAAAGTTTCTTATAAGTACTGCAGTTTTCTAGTACATATCATGTGCAAAAGAATCAGCAAGGCAAATAATACAACCTGATTTTATCAGTATTAAATGCCTTACTACTCTGAGGTTGGAAGTAAAGTGAGACATTTTAGTACAACAAGTATGAAAGCTTAGTCACACGGCGTGATGGGGCTGGTGGTAACATTAGTCAATATTCATGAAGCTCTACCAAGGGACAGGTGATGTGCTTGAGAGGTAAAGTTATTATCAAAATACTTTGGAAGGGACTTCCCTGGTAGTCCAGTGGTTAAGCCACTGTGATCCCATTGTAGGGGGCACAGGTTCAATCATTGGTCAGCGAAATAAGATCCCACATGTTGCACCAGTGCGGCCAAAGCACACAGACACGCGCACACTTTGGTGATTATGTGCTTCTTTAGTAACACATTAAATAACAAGATCAATCTAATGACAGCCGTCATAATTACCATAATTTCAAACTAGCGAGAAGCACAGAGAAACCTGCACCAACTGTGACATGTAAATCTACAATTTCTATTGCTGACGAAGTCACAGGTTCTGCGCATGTTACTGGGGTCTGTCGCCACATTCATAACTATAGGAATTGCTAAATTTTGGATGGATGTTGATAAAATGAAGACATGGGTTTCTATTTCTATCCAGGTTTAGAGAGCACCTGAATTCTCTCCATGCATCTCTTGTCTGTGGACCCCCTGGCCTAGATACACACTATGCCAAGCTTTCCCTTTCTCTTAGGAGAAGCTCTTTAAAATAATCTGTTCTCTTAACAACTTCAAGAGTACTGCAGAATCACTGGCAGTCAGGTCATTTTCCTGTCACCTGAAGAGCAACATTATGTGTGAGAGGCACCAGGCAGGAGACGTCCCCTCCTACACAGAGGAGGAGTGAGAGCCGCCCCCGTGCACACTCAGCTTTCCTATCCCATAGTGTGTCCTGGGAAATGCTAGTCCAGTGAAACGCTCCACGCTGTGGTCAAGTGAGTTTAGGAAATGCAGCATCAGCTCTATCCCTTTTAGAAATTCACACTGCATATGAGCAGAGCAAAGGCTCCACAGTGTACTATAAAGTGGTTTACCTAAAGCCCCCATGACCTGGCCATGGAACTTCCCTCCTTCTTTTATTCCATGGCTGAACTAAAGCTGTACAAGACACAACTTGGGAAACCCTAAATTGTGTCATATTAAAAGCACCACAAAAGAATTGCAAAAAACAATGAAAATAAACTGGCTTCAAATTAAACCCACAGTTTTTTCCTAGAACAAATCCAGAACTAGCTCCAGGTGGGAGAGAGAAGCGGTATGCCTGGGTAGTTTCTGTCATGTGTAGTAGCGGTGAACACAGTTTAATGAAAGCCATACTTCTTTCCATCCAGAGGATCTTTGCAACCCAGGGATCGAACCCTCATCTCTTATATCTCCTGCATTGGCAGACAGGTTCTTTACCACTAGTACCACCTGGGAAGTCCCAGTGAGTAAATATCCATCTCATAATCCCTGCTCAACTGCGATAATCACAGGAGTTTTCAATACAACTTTAGCGATCTGGGGTTTTTTTAATTAATTAATTTTTTATTGAAGGATAATTGCTTTACAGAATTTTGCTGTTTTCTGTCAAACCTCAACATGAATCAGCCATAGGTATGCATATATCTCCTCCCTTTTGAAACTCCCTCTCATCTCCCTCCCCATCCCAGCCCTCTAGGTTGATACAGAGCCCCTATCTGAGTTTCCTGAACCATATGGCAAATTCCTGATGGCTATCTATTTTACATATGGCAATGTAAGTTTCTACATTACTCTTTCCATACATCTCACCCTCTCCTCCCCTCTCCCCACGTCCATAAGTCTATTCTCTGTGTCTCTTTCTCCGTTGTGCCCTGTAAATAAATTCTTCAGTACCATTTTTATAGATTCCGTATATATTCATCAGAATATGATATTTATCTTTCTGACTCACTTCACTCTGTATAATAGGTTCTAGGTTCATCCACCTCATTAGAACTGACTCAAAGGCATCCTCCTGATGGCTGAGTAATATTCCATTGTGTATATGTACCACGACTTCTTTATCTGTTCATCTGTCAATGGACATCTAGGNTCTGACTCACTTCACTCTGTATAATAGGTTCTAGGTTCATCCACCTCATTAGAACTGACTCAAAGGCATCCTCCTGATGGCTGAGTAATATTCCATTGTGTATATGTACCACGACTTCTTTATCTGTTCATCTGTCAATGGACATCTAGGTTGCTTCCACGCTCTACCACTGTAAACAGTGCTGCAGTGAACAATGGGATACATGTGTCTTTTTCAGTTTTGGTTTCCTTAGGGTATTTGCCTAGGAGTGGGACTGCTGGGTCATATGATGGTTTTTTTCCTAGTTTTTTAAGGAATCTCCATACCATCTTCCATAGTGGCTGTATCCATTTACATTCCCATCAACAGTACAAGAGGATTTCCTTTTCTCCATACCCTCTCCAGCATTTATTGTTTGTAGACTTTTTGATGATGGCCATTCTGACTGTTGTGAGGTGATATCTCATTGTAGTTTTGATTTGCGTTTCTCTAATAATGAGTGATGCTGAGCATCTTTTCACGTGTTTGTTAGCCATTTCTATACCTTCTTTGTACAAATGTCTGTTTAGGTCTTTTCCCCACTTTTTGATTGCATTGTTCATTTTTCTGGTATTGAGTTGTATGAGCTACTTGTATATTTTGGAAATTAATCCTTTGGCAGTTGTTTCATTTGCTATTATTTTCTCCCATTCTGAGGGTTGTGCTTTCACCTTGCTTATAGTTTCCTTTGCTGTGCAAAAGCTTTTAAGTTTAATCAAGTACCACTTGTTTACTTTTGTTTTTATTTCCATCACTCTAGGAGGTGGGTCATAGAGGATCTTGCTTTGATTTATTTCATCGAGTGTTCTGCCTATGTTTTCCTCTAAGAGTTTTATAGTTTCTGGTCTTACATTTAGGTCTTTAATCCACTTTGTGTATGGTATTAGGAAGTGTTCTAATTTCATTCTTTTACATGGAGCTGTCCAGTTTTCCCAGCACCATTTATTGAAGAGGTTGTCTGCCCCACTGTATATTCTTGCTGCCTTTGTCAAAAAACAAGGTGTCCATAGGTTCAGGGGTTAATTTCTGGGCTTTCTATCTTGTTCCATTGGTCTATAGTTCTGTTTATGTGCCAGTGCCATACTGTATTGATGATATAGCTTTGTAGTATAATCTGAAGTCAGGAAGGTTGATTCCTCCAGTTCCATTCTTCTTTCTTAAGACTGCTTTGGCTATATAGGGTCTTTTGAGTTTTCATATGAATTGTGAAATTTTTTTGTTCTAGTTCTGTGAAAAATGCCATCGATAATTTGATAGGGATTGCATTGAATCTGTAGATTGTATTTGGTAGTATACTCATTTCCACAATATTGATTCTTCCTACTCAGGAACATGGAATATCTCTCCATCTGTTTATGTCATCTTTGATTTTTTTCAATAGTACCTTATAATTTTCTGTGTACGGTTGTTTTGTCTACTTAGATAAGTTTATTCCTAGATATTTAATTCTTTTTGTTGCAATGGTGAATGGATTGATTCCTTAATTTCTCTTTCTGATTTTTCATTGTTAGTATATAGAAATGCAAGTGATTTCTGTGTATTGATTTTGTATCCTGCAACTTTGCTAAACTTGCTGATAAGTTCTAGTAATTTTCTGATATTATCTTTAGGGTTTTCTATGTATAGTATCATGTCATCTGCAAACAGTGAGAGCTTTACTTCTTCTCTCCCAATCTGGATTCCTTTTATTTCTTTTTCTTCTCTGGAATTAGCTAGAACTTCCAGAACNTGCTGATAAGTTCTAGTAATTTTCTGATATTATCTTTAGGGTTTTCTATGTATAGTATCATGTCATCTGCAAACAGTGAGAGCTTTACTTCTTCTCTCCCAATCTGGATTCCTTTTATTTCTTTTTCTTCTCTGGAATTAGCTAGAACTTCCAGAACCATGTTGAGTAATAGTGGTGAAAGTGGACGTCTTTGTCTTCTTCCTAATCTTAGGGGGAATGCTTTCAGATTTTCTCCATTGAGAATGTTTGCTGTAGGCTTATCAGTTCAGTTCAGTTCAGTTGCTCAGTTGTGTCCGACTCTTTGTAACCCCATGGACTGCAGTATGCCATGCTTCTCTATCCATCACCAATTCCTGGAGCTTGCCCAAACTCATGTCATTGAATCAGTGATGCCATCCAACCATCTCAGCCTCTGTCATCCCCTTCTCCTCCCATCTTCAATCCTTCTCAGCATCAGGGTGTTTTCAGATGAATCAGTTCTTCACATCAGGTGGCCAAAGTATTGGAGTTTCAGCTTCAGCATCAGTCCTTCCAATGAACATTCAGGACTGATTTCCTTTAAGATGGGCTGGTTGGATCTCCTAGCAATCCAAGGGACTCTCAAGAGTCTTCTCCAACACCACAGTTCAAAAACATCAATTCTTTAGCTCTCAGCTTTCTTTATAGTCCAACTCTCACATTCATATACGACTACTGGGAAAAACATAACTTTGATTAGATGTACCTTTGTTGGCAAAGTAATGTCTCTGGTTTTTAATGTGCTAATTTGGTCATAACTTTTCTTCCAAGGAGCAATTATCTTTTAATTTCATGGCTGCAGTCACCATTTGCAGTGCTTTTGGAGCCCCAAAAATAGTCTCTTACTGTTTCCATTGTTTTCCCATCTATTTGCCATGAAGTGATGGGACCAAATGCCATGATCTTAGTTTTCTGAATGTTGAGTTTTAAGCCAACTTTTTCACTTTCATCAAGAGGCTCGTTAGTTCTTCTTTGCTTTCTGCCATAAGGGTGGTGTCATCTGCATATCTGAGGTTATTGATATTTCTCCTAGCAATCTTGATTCCAGCTTGTGCTTCATCCAGTTCAGCATTTCTCATGATGTACTCTGCATTTAAGTTAAATAAGCAGGATGACAGTATACAGCCATGACTTACTTCTTTCCCAACTGAGAACCAGTCTGTTGTTCCATGTCCGGTTCTAACTGTTGCTCCCTGACATGCATACAGATTTCTCAGGAGGCAGGTAAGGAGCTCTGGTATTCTCATCTCTTTAAGAATTTTCCACAGTTTGTTGTGATCCACACAGTCAAAGGCTTTTGCATAGACAATGAAACAGATGTTTTTCTGGATTTTTCTTGCCTTTTCGATGATCCAATGGATGTTGGCAATTTGATCTCTGGTTCCTCTGCCTTTTTAAAATCCAGCTTGAACATCTCTTCATATACTGTTGAAGCCTCACTTGCAGAGTTTTGGGCATTACTTTGCTAGTGTGTGAGATGAGTGCAATTGTGCGGCAGTTTGAGCATTCTTTGGCATTGCCTTTCTTTGGGATTGGAATGAAAACTGACATTTTCCTGTCCTGTGCCCACTGCTGAGTTTTCCAAATTTGCTGGTATATTGAGTGCAGCACTTTCACAGCATCATCTTTTAGGATTTGAAATAGCTCAACTGGAATTCCATCACCTCTACTAGCTTTGTTCATAGTGATACTCCCTAAGGCCCACTTGACTTTGCATTCCAGGATGTCTGGCTCTAGGTGAATGATCATACCATCATGTTTATCTTGGTCATGAAGATCTTTTTTTGTATAGTTCTTCCATGTATTCTTGCCACTTCTTCTTAATATCTTCTGCTTCTGTAGGTCCATACCATTTCTGTCCTTTATTGTGCCCATCTTTGCATGAAATGTTCCCTTGGTATCTCTAATTTTCTTGAAAAGATCTCTAGCCTTTCCCATTCTGTTGTTTTCCTCTGTTTCATTGCATTAATCAGTGAGGAAGTCTTTCTTATCTCTCCTTGCTGTTCTTTGGAACTCTGCATTCAAATGGGTATATCTTTCCTTTTCTCCTTTGCCGTTTGCTTCTCTTCTTTTCGTAGCTCTTTGAAAGGCCTCCTCAGACAACCATTTTGCCTTTTTGCATTTGCTTTTTCTTATTATATATGTCCTTTACTATGTTGAGATAGGTTCCTTATAGGCCTACTTTTTAAAGAGTTTTAATCAGAAATCGTGCTGAATTTTGTCAAAGGCTTTTTCTGCTTCTATTGAGATTATCATGTGGTTTTTATCTTCCAGTTTGTTAATATGGTGTATCACATTGATTAATTTGTGCATATTGAAGAATCCTTGCATTCCTGGAATAAACCCAACTTTATCATGGTGTATGAGCTTTCTGATGTGTTGCTGAATTCTGTGCAATAAAATTTTGTAGAGGATTTTTGCATCTATGTTTGTCAGTGATATTGGCCTGTAGTTTTCTTTTTGTGTGTTGTCTTTGTCTGATATTGGTATCAGGGTGATGGTGGCCTCGTAGAATGAGTTTGGAAGTGTTCCCTCCTCTGCAATTTTTTGAAAGAGTTTTAGAAGAATACGCATTCTCCCCTCTCTAAATGTTTGATAGAATTCTCCTGTGAAGCCATCTGATCCTTGGTTTTTGTTTTGGGGGAGATTTTTGACCACAGGTTCAATTTCAGTGCTTGTAATTGGGCTGTTTATAAATTCTATTTCTTCCTTGTTCAGTCTTGAAAGATTGAACTTTTCTAAGAATCTGTCCACTTCTCCCAGGTTATCCATTTTATTGCCATATAGTTGTTCATAATAGTCTCTTATAATCCTTTGTATTTCTGCATTGTCTGCTATAACCCCTCCTTTTTCATTTCTAATTTTGTTGATTTGATTCCTGTGTCTTTTTTTCTTGATGAGTCTGGCTAAAGGTTTGTCGATTTTGTTCATCTTCTCAAAGAATTAGCTTTTAGTTTTATTAATCTTTACTATTGTTTTGTTTCTTTTTCATTTATTTCTGCTCAGATCTTTATGATTTCTTTCCCTCTACTAATTTTGGGGGGGTTTTGTTCTTCTTTTTACAGTTGTTTTAGGTGTAAAGTTAGGTGGTCTACTCAATGTTTTTCTTGTTTCTTGAGGTAGGATTGTATTGCTATAAACTTCCCTATTAAAACTGCTTTTGCTGCATCCCATAGGTTTTGAGTTGTCATGTTTTCATTGTCATTTGTTTCTAGAAATTTTTTGATTTCACTTTTGATTTCTTCAGCAAGCTGTTGGTTGTTTAGAAATGTATTGTTTACTCTCCATGTGTTTGTGTTTCTTACAGTTTATTTTCTTGTAGTTGATATCTAGTCTCATAGCTTTGTTGTCAGAGAAGATACTTGATATGATTTTAATTTTCTTAAATTTACTGAGATTTGATCTCTGACCCAAGATGTGGTCTATCCTGGAGAATGTTCCATGTGCACTTGAGAAGAAGGTGTATTCTTCTGCGTTTGGATGGAATGTCTTGAGGATATCAATGAGATCCATCTCATCTAATGTATCATTTAAGACTTGTGTTTCCTTATTAATTCTCTGTTTTGATGATCTGCCCATTGGTGTGAGTGGGGTGTTAAAGGCTCCTACTGTTGTTGTATTACTGTCAGTTTCTCCTCTTATGTCTGTTAGTGTTTGTCATGTATTGAGGTGCTCCTACATTGGGTGCATAGATATTTACAATTGTTATGTCTTCCTCTTGGATTGATCCTTGATCATTACATAGTGTCCTTCCTTATCTCTTGTAATCTTCTTTATTTTAAGGTCTGTTTTGTCTGATATGAGGATTGCTACTCCAGCTTTCTTTTGCTTCCCATTTGCATGAAATACATTTTTCCATCCTCTCACTTTTAGTTTATATGTGTCTTTAGGTCTGAAGTGGGTTTCTTGTAGACAGCATATATATGGGTCTTGTTTTTGTATCCATTCAGCCAGTCTGTGTCTTTTGGTTGGGGCCTTTAATCCACTTACATTTAAAGTAATTATTGATATATGTTCCTATTGCCATTTTCTTAATTGTTTGGGATTGATTTTGTAGATCTTCTTTCTTCTCTTGTATTTTTTGACTATATAAGTCCCTTTAACATTTGTTGTAAAGCTGGTATGGTGGCACTGAATTCTCTTAACTTTTGCTTGTATGAAAAGCTTTTTATCTCTCCATCACTTTTGAATGAAATCATTGCTGGGTACAGTAATCTTGGTTGTAGATTTTTCCCTTTCAGTACTTTAAATGTATCCTTCCATTCCCTTCTGGCCTGCAGAGTTTCTGCTGAAACATCAGCTATTAAACGGTATGGAGTTTCCCTATATGTTACTTGTTGCTTTTCCCTTGCTACTTTTTTTGTTTGTTTTTTGGCAATATCTTGCAATTCATTAACCAATGGAACATACTGAACAACAAACTATCTTACATCTTTCAGGAAGAAGAAACACTAGATTTGAAAACACATCAGCCACTGAATTTGGACACAACACCTCTACTCAATTAACAGAAACATTTGTACAGTCCAGGTCTTTATTTTTACACCCAACAGGCCATACATTCATAAGGAATGAGCTCCAACAGTTCAGGTTCCTTTCCATTGGTCCTCATGAAGTGTGCTTCTCTGGGTGGAACAGGCTGGTGCTTGAACTGAACCCAAATCCCTTTCTCTTTGGCTTCCTTCTTTTTGTGATCATTTTCCTTCACATGTTTCAGGAAGCTATCTAGGCTCTTAGAGTGCTTAATATGTTCAATAGGCACATTAATTCTCTTGGCAAGAATCTAGCCCTTGTTTGTTTACAATGATGCCAGCAGCATGCTGGGTAACATTGTAGACTCTCCCAGTTTTGCCCTGGCAACATTTGTGGGGCATTCCTTTTTGAACAGTACCCATGCCCTTGATAGCTACAATATCACCCTTCTTGTAGATTTGCATGAATGTGGCTAAAGGAACAACTCCATGTTTTCTGAAAGGCCTAGAGAGCATGCAGCAGGTGCCCCTTCTCTTTCCCTTTGTGTTGGTCATTTTGGCAAATTACTGGAAGATGGTGGTTCCAGCCAACAGCCTCCCTTGCTGCTTTTAATACTCCTTCCTTGTGTTTAGTCTTTGTTAGTTTGATTAATATGTGTCTTGGTGTGTTTCTCCTTGCTTGGGTTATCCTGTATGGAACTCTTTGCACCTCTTCGACTTGATTGACTATTTCCTTTTCCATGTTGGGGAAATTTTCAACCTATAATCTCTTCAAAAATTTTCTCGTACCCTTCCTTTCTCTCTTCTTCTTCTGGGACCCATATAATTCAAAAGTTGGTGCCTTTGATATTGTCCCAGTGGTCTCTGAGACTATCCTCAGTTCTTTCTATTCTTTTTACTTTATTCTGCTCTTCAAAAGTTATTTCCATCATTTTCTCTTCCAGCTCACTGATTCACTCTTTGGCTTCAGATATTCTGCTATTGATTTCTTCTAGAGTATTTTTAATTTCAGTAATTGTGTTGTTTGTCTCTGAATGTCTATTCTCTAATTCTTCTAGATCTTTGTTAATTGATTCTTACATTTTCTCCATTTTGTTTTCGAGGGGTTTGATCATCTTTACTATCATGATTCTGAATTGCTTTTCAGGTAGTTTGCCTGTTTCCTCTTCATTTATTTGGACTTCTGTGTTTCTAGTTTGTTCCTTCATTTGTGTAGTATTTCTCTGCCTTTTATTTTTTTTAACTTATTGTGTTTGAGGTCTCTTTTCCCCAGGCTTGAAGGTGGAATTCTTTCTTCCTTTTGGTTTCTGCCCTCCTANGGACTTCTGTGTTTCTAGTTTGTTCCTTCATTTGTGTAGTATTTCTCTGCCTTTTATTTTTTTTAACTTATTGTGTTTGAGGTCTCTTTTCCCCAGGCTTGAAGGTGGAATTCTTTCTTCCTTTTGGTTTCTGCCCTCCTAAGGTTGGTCTGGTGGCTTGTGTAAACTTCGTATAGGGTGAGATCTGTGCTGTGTTTGTTTGTTTGTTTGTTCGTTCATTTGTTTTTCCTCTGATGGGCAAGGCTGACTGAGGTGGTAATCCTCTCTGCTGCTGATTGGGTTTGTATTTTTGTTTTGTTTGTTGTTTAAATGAGGCTTCCTGCACAGGGTGCTACTGGTGGTTGGGTGATGCCAGGTCTTGTATTCAAGCGGTTTCCTTTGTGTGAGTTCTCAATATTTGATACTCCCTAGGGTTAGTTCTCTGGTAGTTCAGGGTCTTGGAGTCAGTGCTCCCACTCCAAAGACTCAGGGCTTAATCTCAAAATGAGACACAGAGACACACGGTGAGCAAATGCTGTTTGAAAAAATGATATCGATGGACTTGCTTGATTCAAGATTGTCACAAATCTTCAATTTGAAAAATCACATAATCTTGACTCTCCTCAGTCTTCGTACTTTCCTTTCACAAGCACTGAATGGCAAGCAATGCTCAGACTGTCCTGTTGCAGACAGATATACCATGCAACATATTTCACAGAGCCTGGAAATGGAGTGAAAGCGTGTCTCCTGAAGGAAGATATTACATTCCTTTCCCCTCATCCATGACAGCATTGAGGTTTGAATCCCCTTTCTCTGTGGTCTTCACTCTCCAGAGACTGACAAGAGCCACTGTTCCCAGTGATCGGGTTTTTAAATNGCGTGTCTCCTGAAGGAAGATATTACATTCCTTTCCCCTCATCCATGACAGCATTGAGGTTTGAATCCCCTTTCTCTGTGGTCTTCACTCTCCAGAGACTGACAAGAGCCACTGTTCCCAGTGATCGGGTTTTTAAATTAGAACTCATTTCAGGTCACAGAATCCATCACCGTGATCTTAAACATGAAGAAATCAGAAGGTAAAAGGGCACAAAACTCAAAGGTGGAATGTAACCAACCCTATCTGTCTATCGGTCTTTCTGTCTGTCTGTTTCCCTCTCTTCTCTCTTTTATGTCTCCTCATTCTTCACTATCTCATTCTCATATATCTCATATCTCATATCTCATTTTGCTTTAATCCAAAAGCTCACACTCTCTCTATCCTTCCTTCACTGAAAGGCTGCACAGGTCTCCACGCCCTGCACCCAATATTGACTGGCTTCCTCTGATTTTCCAGTCCATATGGCAGAAAAGCATGGCTACCCTGAGCTCCTGAGTTTAAAGTCACAATTTAAAGAGAGGCTGAAGACTGTCTGGTCCAGCTTGAATCGCTTGCCCCATCACATGCCTGCCAGGGGCCACCTTACAGTATTCTGAAGAGTAGATGAGGTGGGGGCTGGGGAGGGCAGGCAGAAGGGAGAGGATGAAAGGTATACAATCTGTGTCTATTACATCTGGGAAATTGCTTAAACAGAAAAAAGATTCACTTGGCTGATCACACACGTGTAATCCATTCCATGACAGTTACCAACTTAAATATGGCTTCAGTCTAGACTGTAATAAGAAACTGGTACCCATGGCAAAATATGTCCATTCCCCTCTTTTCAATTAAACATGGGGACAAAGGTATCAGGAGAGAAGGTGAGAAACAGTTACTCAAACACAATTAATAATGGTTAATAATTAATAATCACCCCACCTACATACTGTGATCCTACCTTTATTTTTAATAAGCTCAAGACTCAAGGGTTGCATTTTTTTTCAGTTTTTTTTTTTTAATTTCTCCAAGCATTCCACAATTATTTCTCAAATTACCCTTCAGAAGAAGCTTGAGTCTACACAGGAGTTTCCTTATTCTCTCATCACATTTCACAGCACGGTCCCAGTACACTCCCAGGTTCACCCGTATTCCAGTCACACAGACTATCGTGCCCCTCCCAGACTGATGACATATACTTATGCTGAAAGTTAGTAACTTGTTAATCTGAAATTCACACTTGACTGGTGGCACTCTATTTTTATTACTCAATCTAGCAACCCTACCCAGATCACACTCTGTGCTTTCAGACCTGCTTGTCATTGTCACACGACCCTTTCTCTTAGGTCACACTCCACCAGTCCCCTCACCTTGGCAAACTTAGTTTTCAAGAACCACCTCAAATGCCCTTTTCTCCGTAAAATCTTCCCTATTTTTCTCAGGCAGTTTAGATCAGCCTGCAATATTTTCACGACTGTCTATTAAAGACTTGCGACAGTGAATTGACTCCTTGTCTTCCCTGCTGACCATGAGCTCTCCAAGGGCACTGCTGGGTCTGGGTATCTTTGTATCTTCATGCCTGGTATATAGGAGATACTTAATAAATGTTTTTGATTGAATGAATTAATGAATTTTTTGGTAAATGAACTATTGCTGTGCTATGAACAGCCCTCCTACTCCTATTTCCCCTCACCACACTGATTCATCTTCTAAAAACAGTATTTTTCAGACCTCAGGCCATTTCTGAGTTGGAAGAAAAATCAATTGGGTGCATAAAAGCCAGCATGAAATAGAAGAGAGTGAAGCAGCATAGAGAGAGGTGAAGTGTAGTCAAATGGAAGGGGAACAGAGGGCAGCTCTAGTAGTAAGGCTGAGTCGTGTTCTGTTAAAATTCAGGCGTGTGTGTGTGTGTCTGTGTGTATGTGTACTAGGTTTTGGTGTAAAATGTATCTTATTGTAACACGATTCTGTTAGGAGCATGAGCTGTGAGTTGTGATTCTTGGCACCCCTTCAAACTTATTCAATGACTCCCGGTTTCCTCCACTCAAGGTCCCCTATCATCTGGCCCCAACCTATTGCTTTGCCCTCTCTTACCACCACTAACGCCACAAGCCATCCACCTCAGATAAATGACTTATTGTTTGCCCATCCTACCCCCCAAATGAACAAGATAAACACTCTGCTTTATTAACTTTGTGTACCTTCTCCCACAGTCAGCCCTCCACCCCTGCCATCCCTGACGGCTTGTGGGGCTGTGCCCTGCAAACCACGAGGTCTGTGCTTGCCCAGCTTCAAGACCCGAGAAAGAGACTGGAGTCATCAAAAGAGATTACTGGATGGCGGAACTTACACATCTGAAGAAAGGTCCTGGAGCGACACTTCACAGTGTGCTGCAGAAAGCAGCAGAACGTGGTGGCAGTCTTCACCGGAGGAAGAGGGGAGGAAAGAGTTACCTGTTACAAGGGAATTGATGTCAGGTGGGCTCATTAGTTACCAGGGAAACCAGCAGAGGAGCATGCCCCTCACCCCCCTTTTGATAAGAAAAATCACCAGCAGAGGCTTGGGGCAAATACACAGGAAAGTCTCTCAGCTGTGTAGGGCATAGGTGAAGCAGCTGCTGCTGCTGCTGCTGCTAAGTTGCTTCAGTCGTGTCCGACTCTGTGCGACCCCACAGACAGCAGC
>SJYV01000745.1:0-67403 GCA_006410875.1 Neotragus pygmaeus
AAACTTCTCTGCATGATACTATGATGGGCCATCTATGTCATTTTCCACTTGTCAAAATCCATAGAGTGTACAATGCCAAGAGTGAACCCTAATGCAGACTGTGGACTCTGGGTGATAAAGGCGTGCCAGTGCAGGTACATCCATTGTGACCGATGCCCCACTCTGTGGGAGAGGTTGATGATGGGAGAGGCCGTGTAGGTGTGGAAGCATTTTTGCTGTGAACCTAAACCTGCTCTAAACAGTGGTCTAGTTTTTAAAAAAGTAAACAGGTACGCAATGCACTTGATGTTTGAGCCACTGCCAGCCTGACCTCGAGGCAGTGTTCTTCCAGCTGCCCTCAGCAGTGATGTGAGTGGGGGTGGGTTGTAGCTCTCCAGAGTGTGGGGGCATCCCTGGGTTACCTGTGAGATGGCAGGCATGCCGAGGGACCCTGCCAGGGGATGGACTGATCCTCCCTCTTGGGGAGAAGGAAGGAGGAGGTGAGGGAGGTGATAACCGCATTCTTTGGTCTTCATTCCCTGGGACAGTGTGTGCTCAGGGAGGCTGGCCTTGCCCCTGCCAGGGCATTGCAAAACTCAAGTTCAGTTGAATCAATGTCCTTTGGAAAAGTACATTCTGCTCAGGAGCCAAGTAAAACTGAAGGTCTTGTAGCCAGCACACTGGAGTCGAGCGCTGTGACTCATGCCGAGTGGGAGGGAGGCGGGCCGAACTCAAGGCAGGCCTCGGCTCCCAGGTGGGCCCAGGCTCGTTCTGGTGCCAGGCCTCTCTGCCAGCTCAAGGCCCTCAGCTGGGGCAGTGTGCATGCTCTGGGAAGCATCGTCATGTGGCTTCGTCAGGGCTTAGACCCCCTTGCTGGTTAGAAAAGGTTCTGTCCCAACAGAGCTATGGATAAAGTGAATCACTGTTAAAATCAGATTTTCTTATCAGCTTGCATTATTGACTTAGCGATGACGCCTCTCTAAGGTAAGTCTCTGGTAGATGTAGGGGCACCTTGGCGTCACGGGAAGAGCCCCAGATAGGACTCATAGGTAGTTCTCACTTGTGACACTAGGCAATTCAGTGTTGCTTCCCGCACCTCGGTTTTTCTAACTTAAAATGGGTCTGAACTAAATCAGCTTTGTTGCATACCCAGGAAGCTTGTCACTGGTGCCCCCAGTTCCTTGGCCTTGGCAGACATTGCGAATCCATCCCAGCACACACGCACCAAGTCCAGTCCCAGCTGTAGCATCTGGGCAGCCACTGGAGTCGAGCCCTGAGGAGCCCTGGTCTGGCCACGCAGGGTCTCGTGGTCTCAGTGTCCTTCTAGCTCTACAGCGGGCGACTCCTGCTGCCCTCTCGTATCTTTTCAGTCCTGCTGTCTGTTCTGTAACAAAAATACTTCAAGATTGAAGGCCAAGTTCACCAACAGTCCCCGGGCTGAATCTGAGCCATAGAAGTGTTTCCTTTGATGTGCATATTATTTTTTAAAAAACAAATTTAAAAAACGCTGAGAATCCCAGTTGCCATCACTTTTGTTGTATTTATTTTTATTTTGGAGTTAGCTGGGTCTTCACTGCTGCACGGCTTTCTTCCGGTTGCAGAAAGCGGGGTCTGCTCTCCAGTAGCGGTGCAGAGGCCTCCCACTGCGGCGGCTTCTCTGTGGACACGGGCTCTAGGGCGCGTGAGCGTCAGTACTGGGCACATGGGCTTAGTTGCGCCACAGCATGTGGAGTCTTCCTGGACCAGGAAGAGAGCCTGTGCCTCCTGCACTGGCAGGTGGATTCTTTACCACTGATCCCCACCATCGTGTTCAAATTGGTAATTTCATGTAAGACCCCAGATTTCTTTCTGGTTTCCTCTGATCTGGCTGCCCTTCTTCTGGCCACAGGCGGAGCTAGGAGGCTTTCTGCCCTCTTTAGGTGGGCTGTGGATCCTCTGATTGCCACAGGCTCCACCGGCCCACTTGTCTCATCCCAGTACCTGCCCAGCCTTGGTGGGCGTTTTCCACCGGGGAGCACATAATGCCTGGCTGCCCCTCCTTGGGCACTGCGAGCAACTCGGGGATTTGGGACATTGCTGTTTCCTGGAATCATTTTCAAAGGGAAGAGTGTTCTCTCTCCGTGAATAATCACCCCCTGGTGAAGTGGTTTTAAATTTTTATCTTCCCATGTGGGCTCTCCTGGAAGCGAGGGCCCAGCTAAGCCGTGTGCTGGTGAGGGAAGTGCAGGTGGAGGCAGATGGGGGAAATGGGGAGTGAGGAGNCTCTGTGAATAATCACCCCCTGGTGAAGTGGTTTTAAATTTTTATCTTCCCATGTGGGCTCTCCTGGAAGCGAAGGCCCAGCTAAGCCGTGTGCTGGTGAGGGAAGTGCAGGTGGAGGCAGATGGGGGAAATGGGAGTGAGGAGGAGGCCCCCTGCCCGCCCGCTGCCAGGCACGCACCCCCCTGCCTCCCGTCCGTCTCCTCCGTGATGTCTCATCGCGGGGGCTGGTTAGGAAGCCAAGAGGTTCTCTGAGGAGAGTCGCCTGCACAGCTCAGGTTGCTCTTGGTCCAGAAAGACCACCAGTCTTATGTGACTCGGTAGATCTCTTATTGCTTAAAAATTATGCTCCCCACTTTGAGTGCCGGTACTGAGGCCCCCACAGTGTATAAGACCAGCTCCTGCCCTTGAAGAGTTCATATCTGTGAAAAGAAGACGACACCAATGTATTTTTTAATGAATATGGTGCTACACTATAAAGGACGGATAGAAGAAAAACAAGCGATAATAAAGTAACACAGGTTTGGTTTCTCACTTTTTTATGTTCCCTAGTTGGTTGTCCTTTTTAGATTCTGCACGTTAAATGACAGTAGGCACTGTTTCTTTCTCTAGCTGACTTCTTTCAGTTAGTGTAGTACCCTCAAGTCCGTCCGTGTTGCTGCAAATGGCAAAATTTCATACTTTGTCATGACTGAGTTGTGTCCATTGTATGTATATATACCGTAAAGAATCTGCCTGTAACGCGGGAGACCTGGGTTCGATCCCTGGGTTGGGAAGATCCCCTGGAGAAGGCAACTGCTACCCACTCCAGTATTGTGGCCTGGAGAATTCCATGGATAAAGGAGCCTGGCGGGCTACAGTCCATGGGGTCACAGAGTTGGACACGGCTGAGCTGCTTTCACTTTACTTCACTTCGTGTGTGTATGTGTATGTGTATATATATCCTTTATCCATTCACCTGCAGATGGAAGACACCAACAGTAGTAATGAGAGAGTAGGCTGTGTTGTTCGTTCATGATTGCACGTACATAATGTGCAACACGTGTGTGACAGTATATTGTGTGCCAGATGATGAGAGAGAGCAGCTCAGGGGCGGTGGCAGCTGGACTGGGGTGCCTCAGCCAGCCTGATGCTGACTGGAGGCGGCTTCTCAGGGGAAAGGGTGTGTGAGCTCAGTTTTAAAGAACTACCTGTGGCCTCTGACTTCATCTTCCAGTCCAGCTGTGTCTGCCTCCTTGCCGTTTGGGAAACCTGCCAGATATGTTCCCTGCCTCCGTCCGTCAGCCTGGAGCTCTCACCCCTGGACATCCACATGGCTGCTGTTCCACTTGAATGAGATATCTGTGTGCATGTCGCCTTGTCAGATGAGCCTCCTCTTACACCCACCTAAGCAGCACCCACACGACATTCCATCTCCCTAGCATGCTTATTTTTCTGCAAGGCACGGGCATATATGAGTTCATCATTGTTTGTCTCCCCTGGGATGTGAGCTAAGTGAAGGCAGAGAGTTTTGTGTCTTGACCGCTGTTGTACTACTAACACCTAGAACAGTGCTCTGTCCACGGTGGCACTCGGCAATGGAGCAGGGTTGAGCTGGCAGAGAGAGGGATGCTGCAGATGGGAGCACAGTCTGTAGAAGGCATAGAGCTGGACAGCAGGATCCTTTCTGAAACCAAGGGAGGGATCGTGGGGTGAGGGGCCGATAATATAGAGGCAGGGGTGGCGAGCCCACAGCAGGTCTTTTGAAGACCCTGACTGCCGTTATTTTCCTGCTTGTAACCTGTTTATTATGGAATAACTGAAAAGTACCAGGATATGCCCAAGGGACCGTAACCAAGCCCTCCCCCAGGTCAACAAGGGAACACTCTGATCCCTTTCCTTGCACCTTTTTGCCTGGGACTGTCTGAACATCCCACCTGTTCACTTGTGAGCCAGACCTCCTTTCCTAAAGCACACAGCCACTCCCAAGCTTGGCGCTGTAACTTCGTGTTTGGACAGATGGAGACACAGACCCCGGCCTTGCCGCTTGCTGAGTGAGTGACCTCGGGCATCCAGAGCCGTGACCCTTGGCCGGAGCTGTCACTCTGTTCCGGGGCTTCTCTCCCGCCGCGGCCCTGGCCTCGTGTCCGCTCGTCTTCTTGCACTCAGGGACCCAGCCCAAAACTCAGCCTCTCGACCCAGTCTTTTCTGAGCCTCAGTTCCTTTCCCTGTGAAAGTGGGGGTGAACCTCATTTTGAGACATTGAATGGTTTTGAGGCTGCGATGGGGAGATGTGAGCTAGGAGACCGGCACACGGGAGGTGCTCAGTGCGTGTTCTTTCCCCTCCCATGACACCAGCTTGTCTCGCTGTGATACTTCCTTGCCTGTGAATCTCTTCAAACCTTAATCCTGTCCTAGGCTTCTACCCCAGGACTAGCCAGAACTCAGCCTTCACTTCTCCAGTAGCTGAACTGTTGTCCAAAAGGAGGTCTCATGGCTGAGTGATTCTGAATCCCCTGAGCAGGTGGAGGTCAAAGGGCATTTGGGGTCCCTTGAAGGGGCCCCCTTCCACAGGTGTCTTGGCACAATTGTCTTTCCCCACGGTTCGCTCCTTCTAAACTTAAAAACCCCAACGCCCATGGTTTCTTCCTTTTAAATCTCTGTAGGAGGCCGTGCCCTGGCAGGGAGCCATGGCCATGAGAATCTAATCCCCGAATAGCTCCTGCCGCTCAGCATTTAAAGGCCGTCTGTATTTTTATCCGATGATGGGTCACTTCTAAAAAACTCTGCTCAGGTCCTGCCCCTCTAAGAACACATTTCCATTTATAGCGTCTGCGCTCGGGATGTTGTCGTGTCCCGGTGTGGAGCCACCGGCTGCGTCCTGTTTCCAGTGATCTGGAGACACGGTGGGGGCCGTAGCTGTTCCCCCCAACCTCAGCCCTCGCTCCGTGGCCTGGACGCGTGGGAAGCTGACTCCAGCCAAGCCCTGGCTGCCTGACGGCCTCGGGCCCCGACACCAGGCCTTTCCTGTTGCTGGGGGCGTGGGCTCCTCGGGCTGTTGCTGGGCGGGGAAGGTCAGGGGGGTGAGGGACCCCTGTCCGGCTGTGCTCTGCTGGGGCCTCAGTGGCACCTCCCTGCAGTCTGCAGCTGCTCGCGACCCTTCCTGCTTCCCTCGCTCACCGAGTGCCCCAGCCTGCTGTCGGCGCCAGGCAGCGCATGGACGGCCACGGCCCCCAGCGGCTAGTGGAGCTCTGCGGAGGCCGCAGAGGGTCAGTGTGCAGCCTGCAGTCCTGACCCTGCCTCCTGCTGGCTGAGTGAGCTTCGCCTCCCACGCGTGTAGAGTTCTGTGTAGAGTCACCTGTAGTGTCAGTTTCTGCCTTGGTTGATGGTAGCTTGTGGGTGAGGGGAGGGGTCCCGGGGGATAAAGTAGGTCAAGGGTCTCAAGTAGTGCTTGGCCCACAGGGTGTGACCAGGAGATGCTGGTCCCTTTGCCTGTCCCTCTGTTGACCTGTGGTGATTCAGGTGGGTCCAAGCAGAAAGTCTTAGGAGATACATTTGAAGTTGGAACTAAACATGCGACTCATACCTTAGCAGTCCTTGCACACCAAATGTCTCCTGAACCGCAGTGTTTTTGGCTGTGAGACTTCTTGCCCTTCCCACCCCTGTGCTGGTTTAGTCCACTCTGTAGCAGCAGAGCCCTGAAATCTACACATTTAACCAGCCTCCTAGCGGGTTCTGAGGCAGTTCCATGGACCAGACTGAGAAACACTGCCTCCCTCATCCATTGCAAAGCGCTTCTGTAGACCTACTGTGTGCTGGGTGCTTCTCTGGGCCCTGGGCATATAGTGGCAGGCAGGCCCCTGTTAGTGATGGAGTGGAGCGGTGAGCAGATAGGCATAACACAAGGTGGGTGATTGCAAGTGCAGTGAAGAAGCAGGCAGCAGGGTGAGGAGTGTGCGGAGTGCTGTGTTTTATTTGGTTGCTGGGACAGGTCTTTGAGGAGGTGACATTTGAATATAGACCTAAAAGAAGTGAAGGAGCAAGACAGGAAGAGATCTGAGGGAAAAACATCCCAGATACAGGAACGCAAGGGCAAAGGGTCTGAGATGAAAGCTCACGTGCCTTACTGTTCAAGAAACACCACTGCGTTAGGATTTAGAGCAAATGCAGCTGAACATAAATTCCAAGACCAGTGCCCTCCTCCTTGCTGTGCGTGAGTGTTATCCTCCCCAGTGAGCCTGGGCCCAGGAATCAGGGAAGGGCACTGCCTGGCACAGTGAGGCCTCCATCTTTCTGCTGATAGACCGTCTAAAACACTCTGAGAATTGCCTGGATGGTCGTCTTCCTCATCAGCGGACTTGACTTTATTGCTCACCGTGGTGGCCCAGAACAGCACATCTTACCACGTCTCAGACGTTTGGGAACCCAGGAATACACAGGCTGTGTTCTTTTCTGATTCTTTGGAAAGAATCAGGGATTCTTATATCTAACACAAGATGTTAGACAACTTGAAACACATCCTTCCCGTGTTTCATTGTAATTACCTGCGGATGTGCTTGTTTGGGTTCCATGATCCCTAAGGGAAGGTCCTCCTACCTCTGTGTTGTCAGATCGTAAGAGCGGGTTTTGTGTGAGGAGCTGTTGACTTCTCTTCTGTTTTGCTCCACATCGAGTGTAAGAGGCAGAAGTGATGCCTCTGGGAACAGGGAGGCTCCTTGGGCGTTACCGTGTGAGTGTCGCAAGGATGGCGCCACTTCGGTCCTGTCTCCTTGAACTTGGCACAGTAAATTAAGTCATAAGTTGAGGGTGGGAATTAAAGGAGAAGGGACCTGAGCACAGATGCTTGGAGTATACCTGGATATCGGGCAGGAGAAGGAAAAGGAACAGAGAAGATGCTGAAAAGTGAGGATGCCATGGTCCTTCAGGCTGCCAAGAGAAGGGCGAGATCTGAGAGGGCAAGGACAGTCAGCTGAATCGGTGCAGAGGCAGTGCTGAGCGGAGCCAATGGCATCTGGCCCGTCCTGACTCTTGGGTGATTTTAGCCATGGCAGGAAGAGAGAGTGGGCGAGAGGGGCAGGCTGCTACAGGATAAGGATCAGATAGGAGGTGAAATGTGAGGTTATTCTAGGTGAGCCGTTGAGAATGTACCACATCACACTGAGAGAGAGGTACAGAATAATGGGTTTTCTGTGTTGTTTTTTTTTATACTAAGATCAGTCATTGGATTCAGGTGATGGTAGCTGATCTGTCTATTATGAAATTTAGGTAATAAATGCCTAAATCCAACATCTCATCAGAGGATGCACAGTGATGGTTTTTCCAATTCTGTTAGTTCTTCCACATTATTCTTTGAATTTATTCTATAAAATAGAACTTTGTCCTCATCAGCTGTTTGGTTTCCTAGAAATACATTGTGTATACCAAAAAAAAAACCAACCCAGAATAAATGCTTTCCCATTATCTACCAATTTTCAGAATAATGACTTGCATCTTCAAAGGTATCTAAAGAGGCTTTTTGCTTGTTTGTTTTTTGAAGTATTTTTATGAACTCATAGATTGCTTAGTGTATTTGATGTGTTTCAGTCATGGCTATCATGAAAAATTTTTTTCTGTTAATAACAGTTTTATTGAGGTATAATTGACATACAGTAAACTTCACTTACATAAAGTGTACAGTTTGAAAAAATTGATACATGTATACACCCATGAGATGGAATCATACCACAGTTGCTTTTGTTCAGCATAACTGTTTTGGGAATCATCTATATTGTTGCTTGTGTCAATGTCATTGCTTTTTACTGCTGATAATATTCCATTGTGTGGATGTACCATCTATCCATTTGCCTGTTGATAGATATTTGGTTTGTTTCCAGTTTGTGACTATTACAAATTAAGCTTCTATGAATATTCATATATGTGTCTTTGGGAATATACTTTTGTTTCTCTTGGGTAAATGCCTGGAATTTACCCAGGCCTTTAGGAGTGGGATGGCTGGATCATATGGTAAGTGTATATTTAACATTTTCAGAAACTGCCAAACTCTGTTCCCTAAGCATTCACAGCAGTGTCTGAGAGTTCCAGTTGCTCCATATCCTCACCAACACTTGGTGTGACCAGTCTTTACCGTTCAACCATTCTAATAGGTATAGGGTGGTGGTATCTCTGTGGTTTTAATTTGCATTTCCCCAGTGACTTCGATATTAGCGTCATTTCATTTGGGTACTCACCATCAGTGAATCTCTGATGAAATGCCTGTTGAAATGTTGAAATTTTTGCCCATAGTTTTAATGGGTTGTTTGTTTTCTTATTCCTGCGTTTTGAGTTCTTTATACTGAATATAAGTCCTTTCACAGATATGTGATTCACATATTTTTCCTAGTCCATAGCGTATCTTTTCATTCTTTTAACAATGCCTTTTGAAGAGTGGAGGTTTTCATCTTGATGAGGCCTTAATTATATGCTTTTTCTTCTATAGATCATGCTTTTAGTGTCTTATCTAAAGCCTTCGCCTAACCTGAGAGCGCTAAGATTTTCTCCCGTGTTTTCTTCTGTAAGGTTTATAGCAAGTCTTGAAGTCAGAGTCAGCTTTGTTCTTTTTCATAGTTGTTTTGGCTCTTGTAAGACCTGTGCATTTCTGTGGGAATCTTAGAATCAATTTGCCAAATTCTACAAAAATGCCTGCTGGAATTTTTTTCTTGGAACTGAGTTGATTCCATATCAATTTGCGGGGAAATGCCATCTTAACAATATTGAGTCTTCCGACCCATTGACACAGTAATGTATTACTCTGTTTACATCTTCTTTGATTTTCTCAGCAGTGTTTCATTGTGTTCAGTATGTGGGTCTTGCTTCTTTTGTCATATTTATCCCAAATATTTAATATATTTTATGCATCTCCTAAGAAGGATAGAAGTAACCATTTTTTGTTAGCTTTTGGTTATAGCTTCTATTGTTCCTTTTCAAAGATAATAAGCAAGGACGTCAATTTATTTTTATCACCAGCCTCCACTTTATGGATGGTTTGTAGTTTTGAACTGGTCCCACTGGATGGACATTTGAACAGTCTCCAGTTGTTTGCTATGACAGACGGTGTAACGGTGAACAACCCTGTGCCTACGTCATTTTATATTTTCCCCTGGAATTTACTGAATGCCTTTAATGGGCCGAGCCCTGCACGACCCGCGGGAGATTCAGATCTGACCGTCCCAGCTCAGCAGGAGCAGCAGACCCTGCAGCCGTCTCGGAGCTGTGCCAAGAACGCATATGCCCACAGAGCCCAAGGAAGACGGGGTTGGGGCGGGTGGCGCCTTGAGAGATGCCTTCCGGAAGCTCAGCAGTCAGATTTATTCCTCTTTCTCTTTGGCTAGGGCTTGGTGGTCAGAGAGGATATTCTGAGACAGGAGACATCACAGGTGGAGGCAGTTGGCTCTAGGATGCCACCCTGCAGATAGGTCACCTCCACGTGGGCACTGAGATTGAGGGAGAGAGCCACAGTGGCTGGGCTGTGGATCTGTGTGTGTTTTAGTACTGCATACACAGAGCATCTTCACCCAGCCATCCCGCAGACACAGGCCTCTACCCCTCCTGTTCCCGGCCTGCCACCCTGTTGTAGGCAGGCACGGGTTGCAGTGGACAGAGCAGAGGTCCTGGAGCCAGGCTGCAGCAGTTTGACTCCTGGCCCAGAATCTGGGGCCAGGAGAACGGGGAGAATGCTGGTGTCCACTGACCAGGGCTGTACAAAGGACGTGAGCTAATGCAGGCCCAAGCCAAGGCCAGGTGCACAGTGATCGTCACCATGGGGACAGCAGCAGCGTCGCTGTGATGGCTCTTGCTATTGTTGTGCCCCCTCTAAGCTCCTCCAGTGGGGCTGGAGAGGCAGCATTTTTCCCCTTCCTTTTGCCAGAGGGAGGTGTGGTGTGTGAGCTCAAAGTGGTATATAGTTTGAATGTCAAGGACAGGATCTGCAGACTGGCAGGCAGAGTGGTGAGAATGATCCTAGATGTCATTAGAACTAATGCTCGCATGGTTCTCTCCCAACCATGCTCAGCTCTGGTGCGTCCACGTACTTCTGTATGCCCTTCAGCACACACGTGTGGCACGCACATGCCAGTGGTTCTCAGTAAGATGGAGGAGATGACTAAGTGAACCAATAAGCAGTTTTCACCCAGCTCCCTGAGCCTCACTGAGGGCTCTGATGAGCTGGTGGGCAAGGGTGAGCAGCCAAAGAACCCACTAAAAGTCTTGCTGCCTATTTTTGGGACTGGTGACCCACCACTTCCAATGACTTGCTCTTAAGTGGCATCTGATTTCATTAGGCCATGGAAACAGTGACATCACGAGCGCCTGCCTGGCGACTGCCCACACATGGCGAACCACAGGGCGCTCTGAGATTCGTCTTTAGGAATAGGGGAGAAGTCAGGTCCCAAGCAGCAAAAGTTAAAATAGCAGGAGCTGAGGCATTCTGCTATGAAAAGAAATTACAGAAGAAATCCATTAGTCAGAGATTTCCAGCGGCTGTTTCCTTGCTTGGGAGCAGGAGAAGACTGATGCCTGTTTATTTTGGGTGAGGTTATACAGCCGTCCCTCACTCTGTAGGCTGGAGGTGGCCTGCAAGTGAATTTCCTGTTAAGTAAATGCGATATCCTCATCAGCTTCTATGTGTGTTTTATTCTAAGGAATTTGTTTGATCCTAAAGTGTAATGAAGTTGGAGGCACGGATCCAACAACTTTTTTTTTTCTTTTTGATTCAAACAGTGACACTTGTACTTCATTGCTGTTGTTCAGTTGCTAAGTTGTGTCCAGCTCTTTGTAACCCCATGGGCTGTGGCACGCCAGGCTCCTCGTCCCCCACCATCTCCTGGAGTTTGCTTAAATTCATGTCCATTGAGTCGGTGATGCTATCTAACCATCGCATCCTCTGCTGCCCCCTTCTCCTCCTGCCCACAGTCTCTCCCAGCACCAGGGTCCTTTCCAGTGAGTTGGCTCTTTGCTTCAGGTGGCCAAAGGATTAGAGGTTCAGCTTCAGCAACAGTCCTTCCAATGAATCAGGAATGATTTCCTTTAGGATGGACTGGTTGGATCTTCTTGGCGTCCACAGGATTCTTAAGGGTCTTCTCCACTTACTCTTACTGCACCTTTATAAGGAGTCACAAATCCAGGTGGACTTTATTTTTTCCCTGTGGTTTCCTTTGTCTGGTGCTCTCCAAGTGTGCTTTCTCAGACACAGGATGAAAAAGGACAGGGAGAGACCACTTAGTCCAGATTCCTGGTCTCCATGGAGGTGATCAAGACCATGGCCGTGACATCACCCAGCCAGAGCAGAGGCAGCTGAAGGCGTCTCTGTGGAGAGAACCCAGGCCCAGTGGGAAGTGAGCTTCCACTGCCTGTTGCTTTGCCTACAAAAGGGTTTCTCAGCTTCAGCGCCATGGACACTGGGGGACTGTATCCTTTGTTGTGGGCTTCCCAGGTGGCGCTAGGGGTAAATAACCCACCTACCATTGCAGGAGGCATAAGAGACACGGGTCTAGCTTCCCTGGGTCGAGAAGATCCCCTGGAGGAGGGCATGGCAACGCACTCCAGAATTCTCGCCTGGAGAATCTCATGGATGGAGGAGCTTGGCGGGCTCCAGTCCATGGGGTCGCAGAGAGTCAGACACGACTGAAGCAACTTAGCGCTCACGCATGCGCATCCTTTGCTGTAGGGGGCCCCCTGTGCATTGTAGGGCTGAAGGATGTATTAGCAGTCCTGAGTTCTTCGCTGGGTACCACCCACTCCCCAGGGTGACAACCAAAAATATCTCCAGACATTGCTAAATGTCCCCTAGGGGGCCAAAATTGCACCTGATTGAAAGTCACTAGCATATGACATTTCAAGAGCATGAGATAACAAGGATTTCACAAGCTTTTTATTAGCTTGTTTTTGTTTTAAATACTCTGAGTTTAATTATACTTTACATTGGGCAAGTCACTCCTTGGAGCTTCTGCTTTCTCTCCTGTAAAGTGAATGGGTCGGACACAGCGATCTCAGCACACCCTCTAGACCCCACAGCGGAGCGTGGTGAAGCCATAGGGTTCCTCTTGACAGCCCTGTGGGAAAGCCTCGAGGGAAAGCCACAGACCCCCTGTGTCAACTCGGTGGGAAGCCTGACCCTGCTGCTACAGCTCGGGAGGAAAGCGGACGTGCACCTCTCCACTGGAGATGAGGCCTGACTCCCCTGTGGAGCCTCCAGAGGAACCCCAGGATCCACATCAGCACCAGAGAGGAAACCTCAGGCTCCAGCAGATGACAGATCTCTAGTCCACCTGGCTCCAGACACTGCTCCCCTTCTCCTGGCACCTAAGCTTAGTCTTTCTTAAGTCCAGTTGATTATTTTCTTGCTTTCATTTAAGCCCATTTTGCCTGATTTGTAAGTGAAAATTTCCAAGTACAGTCCAAGGAACCCCTGAGGACGTATCCTCACCATCCATTTCATCTTAATCTTATTTGGAGGGCCAGCCAGTGGACTTTATCTTTGTGTAGACTCATCCATTGACTCATTCATTCAGGTCAGTTCCCCAGGGGCCTGCATTGGGCAGAGCTGAGCAGCAAGAAAGCCCTGGTTTTCTCCTGGAGAAACTCACGGTCTTGGGGGAGAGCAGGGAAAGAGCATTTTTTTGTTGTTTTTTTGATAAACATCAAGAATCCATCCTTGGGCTTTTTCTGTTTAAGATTAGGCAATTCTGGTTCTTTAATCTTTCTTCCTGAGAAATATTTTCTACCCAAATGGTCCTAGTTATCCCCACATCATTGGGAAAAGCAGCAACAATGTAAATTAGGCCTGGATTCAGATCTGTGCCGTGACACTTTATAGACGTGAGAGCTTGGCCAAGCCAGTGGCCTCTGACTCTCATCTGTAAAATGGGCTAACAATCCCCAGCTCACAAGTGGGCTGAGGGAGTTAGATGAGAACATGCCAGTCCAGGGTCCAGCACGAGCCCAGCCCACGCGAGGTGGGCACTAAGCGTCCCTTCCCCTCTGCCCCTTTTTCTTTACTCTTTCTACATTCTTGTAACAGTGGGTGGCCGCAGCTAATCACATCACCACGTCGCCCCAGAGAGGGACTGACTAATCTGAGCCAGGGAGGACGGCTCACTTCCTCATCTGTCACATGCCTGGGTTCTCACCAGCCTCCCAGTGGCCCATTTTCTTAGTGGCATTCACTGCTGACTCACTTGGCTTGTGGTCAGCTCTGAACCCAGGGTCTTTTTCAGCTCTCTCTTTACCCTGCCACCACTCCCCAGCCTGGGATTTGTGGTGTGGGAATGGAATCATTATCAAAGAACATGCTATTTAGTTGACCCTTCTCAGGGAGCCAATAGCATTGCTAGACCGACAGTCTCACCAGGGCAGGGGCCACATCTACTGACCACTTTCATCTTCTACCAGCTAGAGCACTGCTGTTCTAGATCTCGTGACATTCACTCAGTTTGTGTCTGACTCTTTGCAACCCCATGGACTATACAGTCCATGGCATTCTCCAGGCCAGAATACTGGAGTGGGTAGCTGTTCTCTTTTCCAGGGGATCTTCCCAACCCACGGATTGAACCCAGGTCTCCCGCATTGCAGCTGGATTCTTTACCAGCTGAGGTACCAGGGAAGTCCAAGAGTACTGGAGTGGGTAGCCTATCCCTTCTCCAGTGGATCTTCCAGACCCAGGAATCAGATCAGGGTCTCCGGTGTTGCAGGCAGATTCTTTAACAGCTGAGGTATCCGGGAAGCCCTAGGTCCTTAGTTGAGCAAATGAATGTATTTTGAACTGTTCCCTGTCTTCCAGGCGATTGCTGCTGGCTCTGGGACAGCATCTTTAGAAAAGCCAATAAGTGAAAACTTGAGAGTTTAAGTTGACCAGTAAATGAGCTGTAAACTGTGTCCCACAAGCACAGGCTGTGGAAGGGCAGTGGCCTGTGAACCCAGACTTGGGTTTGTATTCCAGCTCTGCTAATCATTAACTTGCTGCCTTTAAGCAAGTTGCTTTTGGCTGAGCCTGTTTTCTTCCTGGAAAAATGGGATATCAATATCTTAGAGTTACTGAGAATTAAATACAAGCGTATATGGGAACCCGGCCAGCAAGAGAAGCCAGTGATCTTGGTTTTGTGTCAGTCACTCTCTCTGAAGCAACTCCCCTCTGTGACTGCCGCTGCCTCCTGTAGCTGATACAAGTCTCACCTCTCCCATTAGATCTTCTTTCACTCAGCCTTTGTCTCCCCTCCCTCCCCCGACAAAGATGGACACCCAGCACTCTTGGGCAACCTTTGCTTAAGCCAGCGTGACCAGCCACGCACAAAGCAGCAGCCTGAGTGGGAGTTTTACACGGAATCTCCCCCTTAAGCTTTAAATGTCTTTTTCATTAAATTTTTTTTTAGCTTTTCATTTTGAAATAATTGCAGACTTAAAAAAAAAAAAAATTTGCAAAAATAATACCAAGACTTCCCATATGCCCTTTACCCAAGCGTCCTTAAATGTTAACATCTTATATAACCAAACCATTTTCGAAACCAGGGAAAGCACACTCTGCCATCCTGTTAACTAATCTGCAGTTCTTATTCACGTGCCATCAGTGGTCCCGCTGACATCCTTTTTCTGACCCAGGACGTTCTGTGGGATTTAGTTGTCACGTCTCTTTGATCTCTGCCTCTGACAGCTCCTTACTCTTCACTTGCCTCCGCATCCTTGATACTTTAGACAGATGCTGCTGACCAGTCAGGTCGCATCATGACCCTGAGTTTGGATTTGTTTGATGGCTTCTTGTAAGTCATCTGCAGCTGTGCGTTTTGAGCAAGCTCCCCACGGGTGGAATGGGGTGCCCTCCCCAGTGCGTCATGTCAGGAGGCACATGGCCTGTCTGCTCACTGGTGACACTCATTTTGGTCACTTGATTAAGATGATGTCTGCTGAGTTTCTCCTCTGTCAAGTTACTCTTTTCCCCCCGATGATTAATAAAGATTTTGTGGGGGAGGTACGTAGAAGGTATGTAAGTATCTTGTTCCTCATCAGACTTTTGATTTACTTATTTCTTTACATCTATGTAGATTTGTGGCTTCATTTTATCTAATGGGTCGTAGCATTTTACTTCTAACATTGCCCCTTCTCTGGCCAGTAGGAGCCCCTTTAAGCTGGCTTCTTTTTTTTTAATTGGAGGCTAAGTACTTTACAATTTTGTAGTGGTTTTTGCCTAAGCTGGCTTCTTGTCCTTTTATTGCATCTCATCATTCTTTCTTGCTTTCTGACATAAGAAGATACTCCCAAGTTCAACTTGCATTTTCCTTACCCCAACCAGCCATTTCTCCAAGGAGCTGATTCCTTTTGGTAAAGAATGATATTTAGAAACCAAGATTTGAGGGCTTGATGTGCTCATTGCTGTCTGGCTGTCACTTGTTGTTCCTGTACCTTCTCTACAGAATAAGCTAGGAAAAAATATACATGTGATGTGTGTTTACACATGAATCTCTCTCTGTTTGTGTATGCTGAAAACCATGCGTTCACAGCAGCACCTTCATTTCCACTGTGACACCGCAAGGTTTATTCTACGTTTTTCTCCGTATGCTATGTCCCTTCTGCAACAGTGAGGTGCCTGGCCCCCATTGTCCTTACTGTATGTATAAACTTGATTAGCTCCCCCATATGTAACAATCTCCCATCTCTCTCTCTCACCCTTCTCTGGTTCTGATAGTCTGCTCTAGACCACCTCCACCTCCTCACTCTGAGTGGCCTCTGACTTCCCATAAAACTCCCAGTTTCCTTTTTTTTTTTTCCCTCAGTTCTACCAGTTTATTGCAACCAACCCACCTCCCTCCACCCTCATGCTCAGTCATGTAGGCCTGTGGACTGCAGCCCGCCAGGCTCCTCTGTCCATGGACTTTTCCAGGCAAGAATACTGGAGTGGGTTGCCATTTCCTTCTCCAAAACTTCCAGTTTTGAAATGGTGCCTCCTATATTATGTAAACCATGAGGCCCGTTTCTGACTGTGCCCTGGCATTANCGCCAGGCTCCTCTGTCCATGGACTTTTCCAGGCAAGAATACTGGAGTGGGTTGCCATTTCCTTCTCCAAAACTTCCAGTTTTGAAATGGTGCCTCCTATATTATGTAAACCATGAGGCCCGTTTCTGACTGTGCCCTGGCATTAACTGGACCAGGCAGCGGGCTTCTAGGGCCCTCCTGCCTCTCCAGCACACTAGAGCCTGCCCTCTCCTCGGCCTCTGCTCTCGCTGTGATCACTGCCTGGACCGGCACCTGCCCTCTTCTCGCATCCTCCTGCTGTGTTCAGACGTCACTTCTTGCAGGAAGCTTCAAGGTCGCCCCGGGGGCCCTCTGCGGTCTCCTCCACCCTGTGATGATGCACCACTGTGTTCTCCTTTTGTGTCCTCCTTCGTCTCTGCTGCTTAACTGTAGGTGCGCAGAGCCAAGGGCTAGTTTTATCTCCACGTCCCTAGTACGTGAAGGAGGGGCAGTACACAGTAGGTATTCGTGTGTGTCAAAGGAGCATTCATCATAGTCGTAGCAAAGACTCATAGAGCGCTTTTAGATTCCAGGCATGCACCAAGCCATTTGGCCCTAATCCCTGTGCTGTGAGATGGTTACTGTTGTCCCCATTTTGCAGACAAGGGAACTGAGGCACAGAGAGGTTCGGTGAGGCACCCAAGGTCGCAGTCACATTTGAGCCCTGGCAGGCTCACTCCCCAGTACTTGCGCTCTCCCCTCTAACCTGCCTCCTACAAGTAAAAGGGGCAGCATTTTCAGAATTTGGAAGGTGGTAGTAGAGTCACGTGAGGCCCCCCTCCCTCCTGACCATAGCAGCCCCACTGTTAGTGCCCTCTGGGGCCCAAGCACCGGTGACTGGTGGCTGAGCAGGTAGGGGAGAAAGTGATACCTTTTAGCTCTGCAGCCCACAGGAATGTTTTCTCCCTCTGGGTCTTGGGAAACCAAGCACCTTTCACGTGTAATTAGAGTGAGTGCCCAGGAGTCAAGTATGCGGTCTTAGGCAAGATTTCTCAGTCATTGCACTGGGATTGGTAGGGCACTGAGCTTGTTTCCCAATCACCCAGAGAGAAACCACCCGGAGCCCATCAGCCCTGGGGGACGGGGTAGCCAGCCCATCAGCCCTGGGGGACGGGACAGCCAGCCTCCCCGCACAGAAGCGGGGAGACTAAGTGCCCGAAGCACGTTCCCTGGGAGTGCTGCATGTCAGCGCCTCCGCAGACGTTTCTTTCCCTATTCTTCTCAGTAGCTGAGCAGGGTCTCGTGGTCACAGCCCCATTTTTACAGAAAAGGAAACTGAGGCTCAGAGAGCTGACATCATTTGCTTGACGTCACACAGCAAGGAAGAAGAAGGAAGAAGACCAGGCAAGATTTCAAACCAGGGCACCTCTGATTCTAGGGCCTGAACTCTAAAAAACAACAGGCCATGTCTGCCTGACTCTAGGGTCCCCAGTTTCACCACCCCCCCAGCTCCCGTCTGCTCTGGGGGGATCCCTATGAAGGAAACCCACAGTTGCAGGAGCCAGCGCTGTCACGAGCTGATGTCACGGGCAGGATTTTCTGTTAACCTCCTGCCTTAGAGTTCAGGAGACTCCACCACAAGGAGCCTGCAGGAGCCGGGAAGAGGGGAGTGGGAACAGGAGGAGGTGGAGGCAGGAATGGGAAGAGGGGGCGGGGAGGTGACGCCAGGCGAGAAGGCAGCCGTCAGAGAACTCAGGAAGGACTACATTCCCCTGTTCCCTCCGCGTCAGCACTCGGGCTCAGTTCACTCCCCCGACGCTTGCTGAGGGCGTGCTGTGCCCCAGGCCCGGGCGAGAGGCTGGGGGTGCGGCTGCCCGACACCTGAGGACTCACTCTGATGGGGGCAAGACCAGCCCAGAGCCACAGGCGTCTGAGGGGTCCCGGCCGCCTGCCCCGGGCTAATAAGTTGTGACTAGGGCGGTGTGGGGGCCGAGGGGGGTCCCTCAGCCTCTTGGAGGAGCTGGTCCTGGGAAGAGCCAGCACTGTTCCCCCACTGCCTGTGCCCTGTGCCTGCCTCACCCCGTCCCCTCTGCTCTCTGCAGGTTTGACATCTACAGGAAGGTGCCCAAGGACCTCACACAGCCGACGTACACCGGTGCCATCAGTGAGTAGCCCCCCGCGTGCCCTTGCGCCACCCTCCATACCAGTGCCCACCCACCCCCTGCAGAAAGGCTGGGCCAGGGAGGGAGACCGGGAGACAGGCAGAGGGAAGAAGGGGCGGGCTTCCTGCCGCCCTGTGTCTAGTCAGTCCTTCAGCCCAGCCATGTCCTTGCTGTAACCCCGCGAAGCATAGCATCACCTGTTTCTGGAAGGAGACAGCAGAAATCAAGGATAGCTGCCCCTGGGAGGGGAAGTGGGGCCTGGGGGTTGCAGGACGGCTGACCTTTCTTTCCACACCCTTCGGACTATGTGAGTTTTTGATGTAAGGATGTTTCTATCCCTTTAAAAAAGTAACCATCTCTCACAGATTTCGGCTTCTGACTGCCAGTCTTGGATCCAGGCTCCCGGGAGAAATGGCTGATAGCAGGGCTGGGGCAAGAAGTGTACAAAATAAACCTGGACTCCTTATGCAGAAAAGCNATTTTTGATGTAAGGATGTTTCTATTTCTATCCCTTTGAAAAAGTAACCATCTCTCACAGATTTCGGCTTCTGACTGCCAGTCTTGGATCCAGGCTCCCGGGAGAAATGGCTGATAGCAGGGCTGGGGCAAGAAGTGTACAAAATAAACCTGGACTCCTTATGCAGAAAAGCGAAAAAACTACACAGAGGGAAAAAAAAAGGGTGGGGGCATGTCAGCAGGCCCCAGGAGCCAACCTGGAAGAGGGCAAAGCCCAACCGGGGGCAGGCTGAGTAACACAGTAAATAACGGTATGGACCTCCCTGCTGATCCAGGGGTCAAGGATCTGCCTGCCAGTGCAGGGGACACGGGCTCGACACCTGGTCTGGGATAATTCCGGATGCTACGGAGCACCCAAGCCCTCGCGCCTCAGCTACGGAGCCCGCGCGCCAAAGCTAAAGAGAAGGTGCCGCAGTGAGAAGCCTCTGCACTGCACCTAGAGAACAGCCGCCACTCCCTGCAACAAGAGAAAGCCTGCGTGCAACAGTGAAGACCCAGCATAGCCATCAATAAAGGAAATAAAAATAGTAACACTGTTGGCCTGTTGCCAAAGAATTAAGAAAAAGGTCCGTGAGTCTGGAGTGATCTAAATAAAGGGGGAGAAAGGATGGCTCTTCCTTATAGAGGAATTCTAAATGATATATGTGACTATACCCCCTTCCGGGAGGTACCACTCAACTCTCCTCTCCTGGAGTGTGGGCTAGAGACTCGCTATTAAAGAGGACAGAAGGGAAAGGAAAGAGTGACCATGGTGGAGACATCCAGAGGTGGCCCCGTGGCTGAGTGACAGGGTTAGCATCAGCCAGTGAGAGGGCGGTCACGTGGATGTCATCCACCCGGCCCCCACCGTGGGATGTGATGGGAAGAGCGCCTCACCTCCATGGGATCTTCCCCCCAGAGCACAAGCCAGTGCAGTCATGGGAAAGCAGCAGACCCCGCCCCCAACCCAGCCTGGGGGACCCTCTGCAGGACCCCCGGCCAGCATCTTTCAAAAGTGGCAAGGTCTTGAAAACCAAGGAAAGACTGGAGGAACCATACAGATGTGAGACTAAGGACATGATGACGAATGGCAAAATGGGACCCCAGGCCTGGTCCTGGAACAGAAAGTGGGCACCAGTGGGGAAATTAGTGATCTAACGAATCTGTAGCTTAGTCAGCAGTTGTACAGTGTTAATTTCTTCAACTTGACCAGTATAACCAGCGTTATGTAAGGTGTTAACAAAGGGGAAGCTGAAGAATGTATGGGAACTGTCTGTGCTGTTTTTGTGTTCTATTATTATTCCGCGATCAAGTTTATTTAAAATAAAAACAAACCAAAAGCACCTTGCAAGCAGGAATGCTCTACCCACATTTTCCCAATGAGAAAATGGACTCAGAGAAGTGAAGCAACTTGTCTGAAGTTTCACAGCTTGCAAGAGGTGGGCCTCCCTGAACCCACCCTCGCCTCTCCAGCACTTGGTGTGGAAGAGGGACCCTCCCCACGGCCAGCCCCCTGAGCAGGGCCCTGGAGCAGGGCAGTTGGACAAGCGTCCACTGCTGCCTCCCAGAGCAGGCTGCTGTCCGGGTGGGGATGACCCTGGGGACCCCCTGCAGCGCGGCCAGCCCTGCCGCGCTCTCCCTCCCTCCAGCTTCGGTCATCCAAGCTCTAGGTGCCGCCTGGAGCCTGGACCTCCAGGTGCCTGGAGAAGAGGACAGAGCAGCCTGGCAGCAGGCTTCAGGTCTGGCAGAGCTGGGCTCAGCTCCCATTTAGCAGCTGGGTGACCTTGGGAAAGTCGGTGCACCTGTCCGAGCCTCGGTTTTCTGATCTGGGGATTAAGTGTGATCACACCTGTCAAGCGTAGGACACATGCCAAACCCTCCGAGATCGGACCACACGCCTCTTCTCATTACTGTCCTCCTGGAGCCCGTGCCCATGAGGATCAGTGACTGCAAGAGCTGTGGCACTTTGTGCCTCGATCCCCAAGGAACGGGTATTCGGGGGACATGAAGAAAGGGGCTTGTTCATCTGTCCATTCAATTAATTTATGAACCCCAAAATTCCTGTCTTCTTCCTGCAACCAACCAAGAGCTCAGACCATTTCTTTGCAGGCTCTGCAGTCCTCTCCCTTGTCAAATGTGTTTAACAATCAGGTCTATGTCCTAGAATTTAAAAAAAAACCCTATTCAGGCTGTGAAATATCTGCGTTGTCATTTTACCTGCTCTCTCCAGGCAGAGTGTGCTAGGCACAGCATGCCTCCCTGCCCTTTTCCAGCTGATGTCCTGCACACCTTTCAGACCAGCATGTAGATGGCCACCACGCGCCTCTTTCCAGCTGTGTTGTGTTCCATCATCCAACCGCCCCACAGTTTACGTAACCAGCCTCCTAAGGGTGGGCGTTCTGATCCCAGCTTATTGCTATTACAGACAGCCTTGTCCATATGTTTTTGTATCCTTGTATGGATATTTCTGTAAGGTAACCTTCCTAGAAGAGGAATTACTGGGCCACAGGACACGTGCATTGTAAAATGTAGAAGGTACTGCCAAATGGCCCTCCGGGGATGTGGTCTGCTTTGCAGGCTCAAGCACAGTGTGCAAGAGGGCAAATTCCCTTGCACAAAAGGAAAGGCGTGAGTGTGGGAAGCCAGCCCTTACCGACCATTTAGTGAACAAATATTTATCAGCCAGGTCTGGGACCGGGCCCTGTGCCAGGTCCTGGGACCACATTGATGAATGGGCTTCGGTCGTTGTCCTTGAAGAGCACATGGCTGAGCAGGAGGGCAGGCACAGAAACACCATTTCCTGAGTCACCCTTAGTGCTATTAATAACTGAAGGAAGCAGCAAGGGCGTTGGAGACTCAGAGGTCGAGGTTTGAATTTTGCCTCCCCCACGGAGGCGGCCATGTGGCCTTGGACAAACCCCTCGACTTGCCAGCGTTTGGGGTCTTGGGTCCAGTGCCCCCTTTGCTGGTTCCACCGGGCCTCTCAGGAACAAGCATCCTCCTGGGGTCGAATTCCTACCGTCCTGTGCCCGAGTCGGTTTCAGAAGAAGTCTGGAGTCGGAGCCTGAGCATCTTGCCCAAACATGGATTGAAAAACCCTTCAGTATCGGAAGGCTCTTTTGGTGGAAATGCTTGCTACCCGTCTTCACGTTTTCCACTCATTCCCTCACTGACTCAGATACTTATTTCCTGCCTTCTCTGAGCCAGGCGCTGTTGTCTGGCCCCCAGTCTGGGAACAGTGCAGGAACAGTGGACCTGCCCCCGGGGCTTCTGGGCGCTACGACTCCGCCCGCACAAACGCTGCACTCACCTCCTGCTGGGCCCATGCCTGGGCCATCTGCAGGCTCTGGGCAAGGAAGGCAGCTAGAAAATTTGGATTCGTCTTGGTTGGCATTGACCTTCAAAATCACCTCCTAAACCTGTGCCTCTTCATCCTTATAGCAACCAATTGTCTTCTGGGGATTGAAGGTGGGATGGGAGGGGTGAAAATGACTGAAACATGAGTCAGAAAAGGTATGAGATTGCAGGTAAAGGGTGCTTTGCCCAGCTGGCTGATTTTTTGGTTTTTAATCAGGAGGCATCATAGCTACAGTGGCTTATTTGCAGGTGAGAAGGGGAAGGCTGTGAGTCTGGGAAATTTGGATTGCCAGCTGGTCTTCTGCAGTGGATTTGTTCAGCAGCTGGAGAAGACATTTAACATTAATTTCTACGCCATGAAAACAAGCCACATGGCTGCTCTGTATAAACTGATGTGACTCCAGCTTGGACGTAGGTTGCTGCAGGAGCAAAGCATGTGGACACTGTGCTCTTTGCTTAGAGGAAAAACTCGTATGCTCATGGCAGGACACAGGACTGTAAGGGCAGCACCTCTGGGCGGGGGGCTCTGGGTCGGGACTGAGAAGGAGACTGGCATGGTATGCCTTTTTATGCAGATTGATGATTTTTCTTATCATTTAGAGTAAAACCCTTAAACTCTGCTCATACAGCGTTTCTCGCAGTTTGGAAGAACGGGGGAGTCCCTCTAATGTGCCCCCTGTCTGGGTGTGGGTTTGGAGGCTTGGTGGGGACTCGGGGGTGTTCCTGTGCCATCCTTCTCTTGGGCTCTGAGGTCTCAGGGTCCTGTCCTTAGGGCGTTGGCTCCAGAACGGTCAGGTCTCAGCCCCCCACCCTCCCCCTGCTTGCCACCCAGTGTGTTCCGGGGTCAGACCCTTCCCCTCTCTGAGCTCTCATTTCTACACCCTCCACGAGGGCTTGTGCCCTCTGTCACATGGCAATGTGGCGTGATCCGTGCCTGTGAACGTTCCCACAGCGGGGCGTGTGGTAGGTGCCTCAGACACTTGTTCTCCGCCTTCTTCCCTCCGAACACATCTTTGCCGGTTCGTTTTACCATAAACAGGTGATGCAGTAATAATGCTGCTGTTGCTGAACACCTGGCTTCAGCATCTGTCAGGATGCCCTAGTCCACCCGGTGCTGGCTGTCGAGACTGCAGCTGAATTAGTAGGTGGGACTGACTGAGAACTTTTTTCTTCGTGGGAGACTGAGGGTCAACCCATTTGCCAAGTCACCTTCCTGAAAGCAGCAAACCCACCGGGGTCTCCCTGATGATGATCTTAAAATGAGCTAGTGCTTGCACCATTATTCCCTCTCAGGCACCGTTTCAAGCCCAGTGTCTGTGCTGTGGAAACTCTCAAGCAGTCCCGTAAGGCAGGTGTTACTACAGTGCCATTTTGCAGATGAAGAAACAAGCAGAGAGAGGTTGATTAGCTTACTCAGAGACACACAGCTTGTCAGTAGCAGGGCGCACTGGGGGCGCCCTTGCTCATGCCTCTATGATATACCCGGATGAGGCGCGCTGAGCCCGTGTTCTGTATTTTGGGGGCTGGCTTCCTGCCTTCCACAAAGCCTGTTATCACCTTTTATGTACCCAGTCCCAGCCCAGACGCTGGGGTTGTGGAGTTTTTGCCTTCCAGGTTATCAAACTAGTGAAAGGCAGGGCTGCAGATAATCAATAACATGTGGAAAGTGTTCAAATGGAGGCTGGTAGCACAGAGGAAAGAGGGACCAGTTCCACCTCTAAGGCCTGGAGGAGCTTCCCACCAGAAGGGACATTTGAGTTGGGCCTCAGCCTGGGAGGATGAATAGGAGTTCACCAGGCAGAGACGGTGACCAAGGAGGAGGAGTGAAGATGGGGAGGTGCCTTCCAGACAGAGGATCCTTGCATGTAGGGACCAGCACATGGCCCAGGGTGGCTGGGTAGGTAGATGCTGGGGGCACTGTCAGGAGATGGGGCTGGGTGGCTGGGTAGTTAGATGTTGGGGGCACTGTCAGGAGATGGGGCTGGGTGGCTGGGTAGTTAGATGTTGGGGGCACTGTCAGGAGATGGGGCTGGGTGGCTGGGTAGTTAGATGTTGGGGGCACTGTCAGGAGATGGGGCTGGGTGGCTGGGTAGTTAGATGTTGGGGGCACTGTCAGGAGAGGGGGCTGGAGAAGAGTTGAGGGCCAGCCCCAGGGGCGCTTGTCATGTCCTGCCCCAGTGAATGACTCCAGGGTCACAAATCCCAGCCTCGCCAGGGGCCAGGCCGGCAAGACAAGTATGAGTGATGTGGGACGACCTTGGAGCTCCACTGCACTCTGCGTTTCAGACTGGTAGGACCGGCAGTCCCTCCCACGGAGAGCCTTCTCTGGAAGCGCGGCTCTGGGTGTCCTCAGTTCTCACCTCTGATGGGGACTCGGGCACGGTGACGAGTCCACAGCAGGCGGGGAGAGATGGCAGTGGACGCCCTGCCTCAGCCTTGGAATCTGGGTGGCAGGAGGGAATGCTGAGGCCTGAGGCAAACTGGTGAGCTCAGGCCACCCCCTCATGGAAGCAGGGCTCGATTGTTCTGGAGCAGCCAGAAATCTGGACTGTAATGTGACATCTGCACGTTGTTCGATGTCAATTCCCAGGTCTTCTCTTTTTTGGTGTTTGTTTTGCCTGCACTGGGTCTTCACTGGGGCGCACAGGCTCTCTCCTGTTAACAGTGTGTGGGCTTAGTTTCCCCACATCATGTGGGGTCTTAGATCCTGGACCAGCGATCGAACCTGTGCCCCTGCATTGGAGGGTGGGTTCTTCACCATTGAACCACCAGGGGAGTCCCTCCCAGTGTTAACATGTATATCCACTGAGCCACAGAGCATGTCTGTGGGCTGTTGACGTGCAGCTGTCGTTTTGTGACTGACGTCTGTGTTAAAATGTTCCTGTGGGGAGAGGCTGGGGTGGCCCCTCCAAGGACTGGCCCTGGTCCTTGGCCCGTAGGAAGCCAGGCTGCACAGCAGAAAGGAAGCGGCGGGTGAGGAAGGAGGCGTCGTCTGCCGCTCCCCATCTCTCGCACGACTGCCTGAGCCACCTCTCCACTCCCACCCATCCCCCTCCATGGAAAAATCGTCTTCCGTGAAATCAGTCGCTGGCGCCGGGAGGGTTGGGGGCTGCTGCCCTGGAGGATCTGCCCAAACCGGGGGCTCCGTCCACACGGGCGAGTCAGAGCAGCCGGAGGTGGCCTCCCTTTGTGGGAGTGGGGCTGCTTCACGTGCAGGCCGAGAGGCAGAAGGGGCCCGGGGGGAGGTGTCTGTCTGAGGGCACGGGGCCAGCCTCCCCCGTCAGTGCCCACCACCCCTTAACTGGGCGTCTGTGTCGTTTCTTTCAGTCTCCGTCTGCTGCTGCCTCTTCATCCTCTTCCTCTTCCTCTCGGAGCTCACTGGATTCATAACGACAGAAATGTAAGTCATATCCCCCTGGGCTGGGCCATTCCAGAGGTTCTGGGGGCCCCAGACAAGAAGAGGGAGGGGCTCGACAAAGGAGAGAAGCCTCCGAACCTTCCGCCTCCCAGTTTCAAAGCCTGTGGCATCAGTTCCTCCTCTGTGTCTTAAAGCGTTTTAAAGCTAGAGTGAAAACTAGTGTCGCTTTGTTGAAGCCGAAGAGAAAACTTTGGTTCCCTTCTGGGGTCCGGACGGCGCCTCCTGGTCGCAGAGGAGCAGAAATCATTTCCTCCTGTTCGCCGTCTCTGTGTTTGGCCAGTGGGCTTTTTTCCCTCTGAGTCATCACAGGGTCATTTGATGTTAGAGCTGGAAGAATTCAGAGGAAAAAAAGAGGGCAGCTTTCTACCCAAGTGGAGGCGAAGTTCTGACATCAGAGGGCAGCCCCTCCACCACGTCCCCTCCCCTGTCCTGGGCCCACGCTGGGTGAGGAGTCCGCGTGGGCTTCCTGGCAGTGATTGACGCATTGTGAATGCATCCCGGATTCCTAGAATCNCTGGAGCTGAGGCTCAGTAGCTGAGGCCCCCGGGCTCTGGAGCTGAGGCTCAGTAGCTGAGGCCCCCGGGCTCTGGAGCTGAGGCTCAGTAGCTGAGGCCCCCGGGCTCTGGAGCTGAGGCTCAGTAGCTGAGGCCCCCGGGCTCTGGAGCTGAGGCTCAGTAGCTGAGGCCCCCGGGCTCTGGAGCTGAGGCTCAGTAGCTGAGGCCCCCGGGCTCTGGAGCTGAGGCTCAGTAGCTGAGGCCCCCGGGCTCTGGAGCTGAGGCTCAGTAGCTGAGGCCCCCGGGCTCTGGAGCTGAGGCTCAGTAGCTGAGGCCCCCGGGCTCTGGAGCTGAGGCTCAGTAGCTGAGGCCCCCGGGCTCTGGAGCTGAGGCTCAGTAGCTGAGGCCCCCGGGCTCTGGAGCTGAGGCTCAGTAGCTGAGGCCCCCGGGCTCTGGAGCTGAGGCTCAGTAGCTGAGGCCCCCGGGCTCTGGAGCTGAGGCTCAGTAGCTGAGGCCCCCGGGCTCTGGAGCTGAGGCTCAGTAGCTGAGGCCCCCGGGCTCTGGAGCTGAGGCTCAGTAGCTGAGGCCCCCGGGCTCTGGAGCTGAGGCTCAGTAGCTGAGGCCCCCGGGCTCTGGAGCTGAGGCTCAGTAGCTGAGGCCCCCGGGCTCTGGAGCTGAGGCTCAGTAGCTGAGGCCCCCGGGCTCTGGAGCTGAGGCTCAGTAGCTGAGGCCCCCGGGCTCTGGAGCTGAGGCTCAGTAGCTGAGGCCCCCGGGCTCTGGAGCTGAGGCTCAGTAGCTGAGGCCCCCGGGCTCTGGAGCTGAGGCTCAGTAGCTGAGGACCCCCCGGGCTCTGGAGCTGAGGCTCAGTAGTTGAGGCTCCTGGGCTTTAACTGTCCCTCAACACGTGGGATCCTCCCAGACCAGGGACTGAACCCGTGTCCCCTGCATTGGCAGGCGGATTCTTTACCACTCGCCCCCAGGGAAGCCCAGCATAGTGCTGTCTCCGGCTTGTTGTTGGAGGCTTTGAGGAGCTGGTTCCTAGATCATGAGCAGGCTGGGTTTCCAGCTGCCCCTCTGCCCAGCCTGGCGCTGACCCCGTGCAGACTCTCCTCCTCCTCCCACTCCCTCCCTCCTCCTGAAGGGCAGACCTTTGGGTGGGTCTGAGATAGGGAGAGATTCAACCCTGTTATTGCTTTTGGTGAGAATTACATCACAGTGTTGAATCCACAGTGGGCCCCAAGCCAGGAAACCTGTTGAAATGAATTGGTTTTATTTTTTATTTTTTCTCTTTCTCTCAGAAAAATACTTGGTCTGGCACCTTCTCATTCGGGAGTTGGCCATGTCTCTGGAACAAGGAAATTCTTAGGCTGAGGACTGGGACCAGTAGGGCAGGGGTGGGAGGAGAGGTGGTTCTAGGCTGGGTTCCAGCCCAGGAGGGGCTGAGCGGCCTTAAGCTGCTGGTTGTGCCGACCCACAGGGCCCTCCCCACCCTGCCAGAGCCCCACACTCAGACTTTCCTTTAAAGAACTTCAGATTTGTATTACAGAAAAAAAATGCATGCTCATCATTGTACCTTTGGAAAATCCAGAGCAGCAGAGAGAAAGAAATCGCCCATAATTCCACCCCCGATGACAACATCAGTTGACATTTGACGCCGCTCCATCCCGCTGGCCTTCCATCCCTGTGCTTCTAAACATGGTTGAGATCATGCTGCCTGTGTAATCTCATATCCTGCTTTCAGAAATAATATTTTTCTGTTACACAACTAATACAGGGATACTTTTTAAAAAAGGATACATGAGTTCAAAATACAGAAATAACTTTTAAAAAAAGTAAAAGAAGTAAGTTCATCCCACGTGCCAGCCACTTGGAGGAATCCTCTGTCAGCAGCTGGGACCCCTCCTCCCACCCCTTGTGTCTGTCTGTCTGTCTGCAGACATAGGTCATGTTTGGTGGTGGTGATTTTTTTTTTTTAAACATAATTAGGACCAGACTAGAGGGGACCTTTCTGAGATTTCTTGTTTTTTCCTTTTGTATCTTGGGGCTCTTCTTATATTACTCATGATATTGGTAAAATAATCAGCACGGCTGCCGTTGATTCAGCCCTTACTCGGGGCCAGGCTGTGTCCCGAATCCCTTGGTTGTGTGAGTGCACTAAGATGAGGTGTTCTCGAAGAGGGGCCAGAGTCTGGATCCAGATTCTGAGTTTCCGTTTAAGCGCCATTGTTGCTTAGCTGTGAGATCTCAGGTGAGGTACTTAACCTCTCTGTGCCTCAGTGCCCCCCAGTATAGGCTGGGTCTGACGATGATATCTTCCCCACAGGGGTGTTCAGTGGGTGTCTTTTCATGGAGAAGGCACTTGGAAGAGGGTCTAGCCCATAGTCAGTTCGTTTTAACTAGGATAGAGCAAGCAGTGGAGGCCCAGAGAGGTTAGCTCACTCGCTCGAGGTGCCGTGGCCAGTAGGGGCAGAGCCAGGAACCCCAGACAGGACGGGACAGCCCCAGAGCTCAGGCTGCCTCTCCCCACATATGGATTGAGCTCTCTCCTTGCACCCGCTGCACAGAGACCTAGAGGGGCTGTGCCATCGACCAGTCCCCCGTTGGTGGGCAGTTGGGTTGCTTCCCATCGTCATGATTTCCAACCAGGTTGGCCGGAGCCTTGCATCATGTCTCAATGCTTGTGTCTGGGGGATGAGCTCCCCGGGGGTGGAACTGCTGAGTCAAACGGAGACCTGCTTGCGTTTCCTTTAATTTGAACATTACGACATCAGCATTTCCCACATACTACAGACCTGGGAGCATCATTTTTAATAGCACATCGCACTCCCTTCCATGGATGGGCCCTCTTGTCCTTCCGTCCCACACTGAGGAATGCAAGGTTCTTCCCATTTTTCCTTTTTATAGTCGGCTCACTGAAACTTGCTTCTAGCTGCTCTTTCTCTGTATTACAACCCGCTTTCTTAGCTTTCCTGTCAAGGTGATCTCTGCATCTCCATTGTTTACAGGGATCCCGCGCTTGCTACTTAGACCATCTCAGGGAATGCAGTAGGCCTGAGCCTGCCCATTTTGCAGATTGGGAAGCTGAGTCATAGTAGGTGATGGAGAGTCACATTGGAGCCAGGACCAGGACTCCAGGCCCCAGGTTTCCCCTTTAAGTGTGCAGAGGAGCTCAGAAAAGTGCCCATGCTCCTAGAGGGCAGGAACAGGCACTGGGTAAAGGAAGGTGTGAGCTGTGAATGAATGACTGCCTGACCCTGAATGATGCCCAGGGGACGTAGAGACTGTCTGAGACTTAGTAAGTGCTGACGTCTGTTAGGTACTTGCCACCTACTGAGCACTAGGCCCCATTGTAAGCATTTTTAACACATATTAATTATCTGATCCTTGTGATTCTCCAAGGAAGCTTTGATTATTATCCCTACCCCACCCCTCCCCATTCACAGGGAAGGAAACCAAGATGTGAGAGGTGAAGTGCCTTAGCCAAGGCTGCAAGCTGGGAAAAGGCCAGACCAGGATTAAGACACCTTCTAAGCCTGGCCCTCCGCCNGAAGCTTTGATTATTATCCCTACCCCACCCCTCCCCATTCACAGGGAAGGAAACCAAGATGTGAGAGGTGAAGTGCCTTAGCCAAGGCTGCAAGCTGGGAAAAGGCCAGACCAGGATTAAGACACCTTCTAAGCCTGGCCCTCCGCCACCCCCGGCAGCCTCGAAGCTAGCGGAGTCCTCACCCCTGCACCCTCTGCTGCTGCCTCCCCCGACTCTCTCGCTGGCGGTGCTCGTAGCGGGGGACAGGAACGCTGTGTGCCGCCTCTCTCTGGCTCCAGCCGTCCCTGTCTCCTCCTCTCTGGGACTCTTTCTGACTCTAGACTGTGAGCTCCTGGATGGCTGGGGGCCCTGCCTGGCCATCCAGTGGATGCATGAGGGGTCCCTGTTTCTCTGGGTGTTTGTGATTCTTCTCTCCTTGCCCCCTGCAGTGGTCGGGCTCGACATCCAGGATGAGATGGGCAGGCATGAAGTGGGACACATCGACAACTCGATGAAGATCCCGCTGAACAACGGGGTGGGCTGCCGCTTCGAGGGGCAGTTCAGCATCAACAAGGTAGGAGACCCTGCCTGGTCCCCTCTCGCCTGTTCCCGTCCCCACCATCCCCTTCCTCCCTGGAAACTAGATGGTGGAGCTGTGCACCCACTCGCCCTCCCTCCCCAGGCCCCTGGCAAGCTCAGGACCAGTGTCTAGGTACCTGGCAGTTCTTGCTGAGAATCTTGAGTGGGGGTTTCAGGCTCCCTGAGGTTTGAGGTTGAGGTTGAGGAAGGAGCTACTCTTCTCCCCAGTGTGGAAGGAGCAGGTGGTGAGAAGACAGTGGGATTGGCATCCCTGAACCCGAGTGTGCCTCCTTGCCCTACCCTCTCTTGGCCAAGCAAAGGCCTCCAGGTCACTCGAGCCATCTTAACCCCAGTTTTTAAATCTTTGGGCTGAGGGTGTGATGATAATAATAATATGACCCTATTCACTCCACAAAGTCTTCGTGGTGATTAAATGAGCTGTTACTCGTTCATTCATTCAGAACACCATGGAGCACCTGCTGTGTTCCAGGGTGGGCTGTCGGCTCTGGGCAGTGCCTGGATTAGGTGGGCAGTGTTCCTGCACTGGTGGAGCTTCCGTTCTCGTGGAGGAGGGCAGACAGTGTGCAAACTAAAAAGCATTTCAGTGGGTGGTAAGTTCTGTGATGAGGGGTAAAGCAGGGGAGGAGTGAGAGTGGATTGGTTTGAAAATACCCAGTCAGCTCCAAAGGGCCATTCAGGTATCGATGTTGTTGTGTCGCTAAAACCAGGAATTTCAGATCCTAAGTTAAAGGTGTCGGCACGGTGCATTTGGGAAAGCTGGGGAACCCCGGAGGCAGCCCGCACTCTCCTGGGCTTTTTATGTGTTGTTGCAATGGAGCAGCAACTGTGAGGTGGCAGCTTTTTACACACGAGGAAACAGACCCGGAGAGGTTAACTGTCTCAGCCGAGGTTGCACAGCTGTCTCCACGTCCCCCACCTCTCCTTCCCAGTCCCAGACAGACGGAGCCCTGGCTTTCTTCCCACCGTGCTGAGTCTCCGTGGTGGCACGCGCTCTTCTCTGGTTGCGTCGGCTCTCTAGTTGCGGGGCTGCAGAGGTTCCAGGGAGTCACGGCTCACTCGTTACACTGCACGGGCTTAGGCGCCCTGAAGCACGTGGGATCCTAGTTTCCCGACCCGGGGTCAGACCCAGGTCCCCTGCATTGGAAAGTGGGTTCTTAACCACTGGACCACTGGTTTCCGCCTGCCCTCCTGCAGCCTCTGCTCAGATGCGCTTCTTCCTGCCGTCTCAATTAGAGGTTGCAAACTCACTGACCACACCCAGCCCCAAAACAAGTTACATTTGCCCTGTGACAGCGTTCGGATCCCTCAGAGCCAATATCAAAGACTGGGCATCCAGATCTCTGGCTTTTATTTTTAAATAAAGTTTTTATTATTAAAAAATTTCAAATACAGAAAAGGGGAAGGAAGACGATAACCCCCCCACACAAGTTCCCCCCATCCTGCTTTAGGAACTGCCAGCATCTGGTCAGTCTTGTTTTGTCCATACCTCCTCTACTCTCTAACTCACTCACTCTAGATTATCTAATATAGACATTCATTATATCATTATGTCTGTACATAATTCAGTATTTATGTGAATACTTCAGTGTGACCAAAGCTAAGTATTCTTTTTAGCATAGTCCCAATGCCATCACTCCGCCTAAAAATTAATCTCTTATCATCAAACATCCACATGGTGTCCAAATTCCTCCAATTGTCTAAAAAAATGTATTTTTCTGCGATATGATCAAACCAATAACAACAAGGTTCACACATTGCCTTGCGTTTGGTTTGGTTAATGTTTCTTAAATCTTTCTAATCTATACTCTGTATATATGTATATCTTTACATTTATCTTTTTTCCAGCTTTATTGAGGTATAATTAACAAATTTAAATTGGATATATTTAAGTGTACAGCATGATGTTTTCATTTAGTCCAGTTGTTTTTACACATGGCTGCTCATTAGAAGTGCTTCTGGAGCTTTGGAGAAGAATCACAGTACCTGGGCATTTGTGTTTTTCAGAAAATTTCAGAGTAATCCTGTTATGCATCTGGATTTTAAAAAGTAGACTCAGGCTTTTCTATTAAATGGTGGTTTCAATGATAAAGAATTCTATTACTTTCTGTTGACCAATCATGATACAAATAGTATTTAGTCAATGATAGTTACATAATCACAATAGTAAAAGATGTTTATCGGTTTTCACAATCAATACCCCGACAAAAAACAAAAGATAATTATGATTGCAAGCCATAATGGGAACATGATTAACCTAACAATATAAAATAATTACCTACAATTGGGAGGTTAAATAGAGTGAAGTGGCAAGTGGAAGCGCATACATGAATATGTTCTCATCCACTCAGCCAGTCTATGATTTTGGTTGGTACACTAAATCCATCTACAGTTAAGGTAGTTATCGATACGTATGATTCTGTTATCATTTTCTTAATTGTTTTGGGTTTATTTTGTGTAGGTCTTTTTCTTCTCTTGTGTTTCTCGCCTAGAGAAGTTCCTTTAGTATTTGTTGTAAAGCTGTTTTTTTGGTGCTGAATTCTCTTAACTCTTGCTTGTCCGTAAAGGTTTTGATTTCTCATCAAATCTGAATGAGAGTCTTGTTGGGTGGAGTATTCGTGGTTGTAGGTTCTTCCCTTTCGTCACTTTAAATATGCCATGCCATTCCCTTCTGGCTTACTGGGTTTCTGTCGAGAAATCAGCTCTCGATGGGAGTCCCCTTGTGTGTTATTTGTTGTTTTCCGCTTGCTGCTTTTAATGTTTTGTCTCTGTCCCTGATTGTCATCACGTTTGATTACTGTGTGTCTCTCTGTGCTCCCCCTTCAGTTTGTCCTGCCTGGAACGCTCTGCTTCCTGGGGCTTGGTTTGCTATTTGCTTTCCCGTGTTAGGGAAGTTTTCAGCTGTTATTTCTTCATACGTTTTCTCAGGTCCGTTCTGTTTCTTCTCCTTCCAGGATTCCTATAATGCAAAAGTTGGTGCATTTAATGTTGTTCCAGAGGTCTCCTTGGCTGTCCTCTTTTTTTTTTTTTCCATTCTTTTTTATACATTCTGTTCTGGGGCAGTGATTTCCACCATTCTGTTCTCCAGGTCACTGGTCCGTTTTGCGCTTTTATTGATTCCTTCCAGTATGTTGTTCATCTCTGTTGTTTGTTCTTTAGTTCTTCTAGGTCTTTGGCAAACATTTCTTGCATCTTCTTAATCTTTGCCTCTATTCTTTTTTTCAAGATCCTGGATGATCTTCACTATCATTATTCTGAATTCTTTTTCTGGAAGGTTGCATATCTTTACTTCATTCGGCTTTTTTTCTGGGGTTTTATCTTATCCCTTCATTTGGTACAAAGCCCTTTGCTTTTTCATCCTGGTTTACTTTCTGTCATGTGGTTTTGTTTCTAGCCTCTGTGGGATTGTGGTTCTTCTTGCTTCTTCTGTCTGCCCTCCTTGGTAGATAAGGCTAACAGGCTTGTATAAGCTTTTTTTTTTTTTTCCTGTCTATATATTTTATTTTTTTGACTTTTTAAAATATAAATTTATTTATTTTAATTGGAGGTTAATTACTTTACAATATTGTATTGCTTTTGCCATACATCAACATGAATAGCTGGAATCAAGATTGCCAGGAGAAATATCAATAACCTCAGATATGCAGATGACACCACCCTTATGGCAGAAAGTGAAGAGGAGCTAAAAAGCCTCTTGATGAAAGTGAAAGAAGAGAGCAAAAAAGTTGNCGTCCAGTCTTCCGAGGGAGAGGTGACCCCTGCGGGGCGTCTCTCAGCACACCTCTGAGGGCTGGAGGGCAGTAGCCGGGGTCTGAGACAACCCCGTCCCAGGCGGGCACACACGCAGGCGGGGCTTCCTGCCCACGCAGGCCGGCCTAGGCCCCCCGCCGGCGGGGCGGAGCCCGTGGTCGCCTGCAGCATCACCCACCAGCTGCAGGGGCGGGACGTGTGCTCCCCAGGCCCTGCCTGCCGCCCCCACCGCAGGTCTGGGGGGCTCTGTGGAGCCCACTGGCCCTGCAGCCGCCCCGCAGGCCTCTTGCCCTCAACCCCGCGCCCGGCTTGCCACAGGCCAGCTGCTCACAGGACCGCTGGGCCAATTCNGTGTGCTCCCCAGGCCCTGCCTGCCGCCCCCAGCGCGGGTCTGGGGGGCTCTGTGGAGCCCACTGGCCCTGCAGCCGCCCCGCAGGCCTCTTGCCCTCAACCCCGCGCCCGGCTTGCCACAGGCCAGCTGCTCACAGGACCGCTGGGCCAATTCCCTAGCGCCCGAGGATGGCTGAGAGGAGGCGCCCCCGTAACCAGGCCGGAAGTTCAGGGGTAAGGTGAGTGCGAGCGCAGCAGAGCGGAGCCGGGGCGGGCGCTGCCCTGGGGAGGCCAGGGCCGGGACGGAGGCCCGTGCGGCTCCCTCGGGAAGCGCCGCCCGGCTGGAGGGCAGGTGCCCCCCCACCCGCAGTGTGCCTGCCTGCAGAGTCCCGTGGGCAGAGGAGCCCAGCAGCCACAGTCCATGGGGTTGCGCAGGGTCTGGCGCGGTGAGCGACTGTGCCCGCCAGGTCCCAGACGACAGCCTCACGGCCCTGGGGGTGGACGTGCCATCACGCAAGGCTTACTTGCTTTGCATCTGTTTGGCTCCTGCCAACAACAGAGGAGAAACTGGGTAAAATGGCCCCCGACACCGGGCCCCTCGGCAGCCGAGGCCCCAAGAGGACGCCCTGATGGAAGTGTGAGCAGGATGCGCAATGCAACCGAGTCCCCACACGCAGGCAGGTGGACAGGTGGACGGTCAGCTTCTCTGTGGAGCCGAGCAGCTCACACAGCGAGCTCGCTCCAAGGTCGCCAGGCGCCTCCCGAGACACACCTGTCAGCATGGGCATCGAAACGGAGGTCTGTGCGTTTTCTAGGAGCCCCCCCAGAAGGCCTCACAGGGAAGAGACTGCCCTTCTAGAGGATAGAGACCAGCATGGAACACGGGTCAGAGTCACTGGGCACGCGGCCAGAGGACGGTGGGGACGGGGGAGTGAGAATCAGAGGAAGGAATCTGGACACTGTGTGATGTGGTGGCAAGGGCCAAGGAGAAGGCCCAAGCCGGGAAAGGGGGCGTGGGACAGGGAGCAGCCGTGGGGTGGTGTGGTCATGCATAGTGCAGTCATGGAGGGCCTCACTGAGGAGGTGACATTTCAGCAGACATGCGGGAGCTGAGGTAGCCGGAAAAGGACAGCGGGGGAGAATCCTGCTCGGAAGAGAGGGAGGGCCTGGGTGTGGGGTGTGCCGGGCGCTGTCCAGTCTCCGAGGGCTCAGTGAGGCCAGAACAGAGGCCCAGAAGGGGAGCGAGGCCGGGTGGGGCCAGTCCGGCAGGAGGGGCCGCGTGTGCTGCTCCAGAGCCGACGAGGCAGGGGCGGGCCCACCCGGGCGGGCCCACCCTACCCTCAGGGGAGGCGAGGCGCTTTCTGCGTTGGCTGGCCGCCCAGAGGACCAGCTGTCACCCCCTGCCGCTCTCCAGGGGGTGGGAGGAAAGGCGGGCCCTGCTTGCTGCCGGGTTGGCTGTGTGCTCTGGAGACGGGAGAAGCCACGTTGAATTCCAGGGTCGGGACGCGAACAGAGCGAGGAGCGCTCTGCGGGTGCTGGGAGGGGCAGGCGCGGGGAAGGCGAGCCCTGACGCCAGCTCAGGGACAGGCGGTGCAGGTCGACTGTGGCAAACAGCCTGGATGTCGGTGCAGGGCGACACTGGCACACAGCACGGACCTCGGCACTGGGCGAAGGTGGCACACACCCTGACCTCGGCGCAGGGTGACACTGGCACACAGCACGGACCTCGGTGATGGCGACTGCATCACACAGCCCGGACCTCGGCGCAGAGTGACCGTAGCATACAACCTGGAACTCATCGCTAACTGACCGCGGAACACAGCTCGAACATCAGCACAGGTTGACTGCGGCACACAGCCTGGACCATGGCACAAGGCTACTGTGGCACACAGCCCGGACCTCGGCGCAGNTAGGAAAATAATGGTCATTAGATCATTGTTTGTAAGAGTGAAAATGAGCCACAACGTTGGTGCCTGGCCCCAGGGGCCTGGTCGGGCACATCACACGTGGTCTTCCCTGGGAGATGCGTGCAGCCATGATGATGATGTGTCAGAACCTCACTGGTGTTCTGGCAGCAAGAGGTCCTTGAGCTTCTACGTGGCAGTCGCTGCTTGAGGGGATATTCTATATGGCGATGGATAAAACCAAGGTGGTAGACCTTATGCTGTATCCTAGACTTGTCACAATGTCAGTGGTGTTCAGTTCTCAGAAGAAGGTTCTGTATGATCTGATTTTATATTTATATTTAGGGAAACATAAATATCTGTATAAATAGAAGTCTGGCAGTTTGTACGTGAGAGTACGAATGTATGATTTTCTGGGCAGGCTGGCTTTGTGGGTGATTTTTTTTTTTCTTTACGATCATCTGTGTTTTGTATAGGCTGAACAGAACTATTACAGCTGTGATTTTCATAGGGCATTTTTACTCTCATCCCTTCAGATGTTTTTCAGGGGCGATAGGGATTTGGAGCACAGTGTTTCAGGTGTGGTGCTGGGGCTCCTGGCTTAAAATGCAAAGCCTGAGCCCCACCCCAGCCTCAGTGCACAGAACCTTCAGGGGTGAGGCCCAGGTGTCTGCCTTTTAAATTCTGGGCGGCCCTAGTGCTCTGGACAATCTCAGTGCCCGTGGGGTTGAGCAGAGGGATGTTGGGGTCTTCATGGGCTTAGCCTGAGACCACAGAGCTTTTCGCAGTGTTTTAGAGGAGTCAGGTCTCAAGTCAGTTCAAGAAGCACTGCCGTTTCCTTACTCAGATGCCATATTGGCAGGGAGAGGCTGTGAGCACCATCTGCATCCTCTACCCATTTACCTAAGATGAGCCCGAGGACCCCGGACTGACTTAGCCAGGAGACCAGGAATAGAGCCCACAAACCCTGTCTCTTATACACATCTCTCGGCGTGAGCCGCGCTGCTCATGCTTCATTGCCCCGCGTGGCCTGTGAGGACGCGGAATTACCCCATCTTACTGGGAAGGGAGGAGAGTGACTTGTCGGGGCTGATGGGGGAGGGCAGGGGAGGACTTGGCAGCCGAGACACACCGTCAGCGCTCTGTGAACACCTGGCCGCCATTGTTATTGTTGCCATTTCATAATATATTGTTGTCACACAATTGTTGGTTGAGATAATCGCCCGAGATCCCCCAGGGAGTGCTGACACAGCCAGAGTTCGTCCTGGCTCAGGGCGGCACCGTGAGAACGCAGCTTTGGGGCGCTCAGCCTGGCCTCCTGGGCAGCTGCCCACCCCACCCCTCCTCCCGCTTCGGCCTCTCCCTGAGCCCCCTCCCTCCCAGGCTCCCTGGCACCTTGGCGCAGATTAAAGAGCGTGCCATGTCTTTGCACACCAACAGACGAGCACACACACACACACACTTACACACGTGTGTGCACACCCATGGGGCCTTGCCCAGAATGGGCCTGGGAGGCCTGTCTGCTTATGTGGGCCTACCCACTGGGTCCTGCGAGACACGTTACTGGGACTGTTCTCATCTCCTCCCCTGAGCGCAGCTTTTCACCCGTGTGTCTTTAATCATTTCTTGAGGTACATTTACAGGCAGACCTCAGAGATACTGTAAGTTTGGTTCCCAGTTAACCCAGTGAACTGAAGATCACAATAGAGCAGGTCACATGAATTTTTTGTTTACCAGTGCATAGAAAAGTTACATTTAAAAAAAAAAGTTACATTTACCGTACACTGCAGTCTGTTAAGTGTCAGTAGCATCATGTCTTCAAAAAGACTGTAAATACCTTAGTTTAAAAATATCGCCAACAAGTGTATCACCTGATAACACAGGGTTGCCACAAACCTTCAGATTTGTTAAAAAAAAAAAAAAGGCACTATATTTGAAGCACAATAAAACAGAGCAATAAAATGAGGTGTGCCTGTACTTGCTGCCAAACCAAGCATGGAACTGGAATAATCCAACCAAAAGAGAACTTCCCTCCACGACCCGCCCAACAAATCAAGCTTCTCATTTCTCTCTGTCACTGGGCCCCCTTGTCCATGAGCAGAAGTCATTTTTTCCCAGCACAGATCACAGTTCACTTTCTGGTGTTTGGGTCTGACATTGTATTGCAGCCACAGTCAGTGTAGTTTCCCTACTGGTCATGGACACGGTTGGCCATCTAGCAGCTCCACCGTGGTCTATCTTGGACTATCTTTTCATGGAAAACGTCTGTTGCTTCTACCACAGTAATGCCTCTGATATTTACGGGATTTGCTTCACGTTTCTGCATTGCTTTCCGACTGGTTTCATGCCCACTTGTGCCACCTCCAGCAGCATGTCAGTATATACCTGTACTTTCTGGGTTTCATGCAGATGTCTGGTTATAATGGAGAGGGATGATTCTTCATATGGTGGGGTCATCATTGTGGTTCTGCATGGGGGCAGCCCCCAAAGGGCCTGTCTGCCCCCACTTGCAGTTAGCCTGGACCCCTCAGCCACCTGATATTGGAGGAAGATCAGGCTAGGAAGGGTATGCGAGCCCATGGAGGGTGTGGGCAGGAAGCCTCTCCTCCTTCTGGGCTGCTGATGAAAGCAGGGGCGGGACCCCCGGGGTCCACCAGGCTCTTGTTTCCTCATTTCCCAAGCCCAACCCCCAGCCACCCACCAGGTGTTACTCTGCTCCCACGTCCCCATTGGGGCTGCTTGTTATCGTTCAGGTCTCAGCTCGAATGCCACCGCCTCAGAGAGAGCCTCTCTGACCACCTGTGTACAGGAGCCACCACGCCTGGCAGCACGCGGCTCTCTGTCCCGAGCGCAGACCACTGTGTGGAAGATGCTGGAGAGGGACTCTGTTGATCCAGCTGTGATGATGATGGCATTGTGGTGGCTTTCTTTGAAAGTGTCTCTGTCTTTTAGAGTGACATCATGAAAGTATATGTGGAGGAACTGATGTGAGGTCTGGGATCTGCTTCCAAATAAAATGGGGGAAGAGGAGCAGTGGATAGAGATGATGCAGAATTGGACATGTGCTGTTCGTGGCTGAAGCTGGGAGATGGGCGGGTGCCTGGAGGTTCCTCCTATGCTTCCCTGTGATTTATGGCTGGATTTTTACAAAGATGTTTAGGGAGAGGGAGGGGGCCAACAGGGCATGGGGTGTGCCTGGATCAGGTTGGAGCTGGCAGTCCCGAGAAGGGGTCCTCTGACCCGGAGCCCGTGCGGGTGTGATCAGGTGTGGGGTCTCCAGTGGACATTTGGCAAATGACACCAAAGACCTTAAAACTGGTCACTGCCATTGAGTCATCAGTTCTACTCATAGGAGAGTAAGCTAAGGAAACGAGAGTATGCAAGGATTTAGGAAAATAATGGTCATTAGATCATTGTTTGTAAGAGTGAAAATGAGCCACAACGTTGGTGCCTGGCCCCAGGGGCCTGGTCGGGCACATCACACGTGGTCTTCCCTGGGAGATGCGTGCAGCCATGATGATGATGTGTCAGAACCTCACTGGTGTTCTGGCAGCAAGAGGTCCTTGAGCTTCTACGTGGCAGTCGCTGCTTGAGGGGATATTCTATATGGCGATGGATAAAACCAAGGTGGTAGACCTTATGCTGTATCCTAGACTTGTCACAATGTCAGCAGTGTTCAGTTCTCAGAAGAAGGTTCTGTATGATCTGATTTTATATTTATATTTAGGGAAACATAAATATCTGTATAAATAGAAGTCTGGCAGTTTGTACGTGAGAGTACGAATGTATGATTTTCTGGGCAGGCTGGCTTTGTGGGTGATTTTTTTTTTTCTTTATGATCATCTGTGTTTTGTATAGGCTGAACAGAACTATTACAGCTGTGATTTTCATAGGGCATTTTTACTCTCATCCCTTCAGATGTTTTTCAGGGGCGATAGGGATTTGGAGCACAGTGTTTCAGGTGTGGTGCTGGGGCTCCTGGCTTAAAATGCAAAGCCTGAGCCCCACCCCAGCCTCAGTGCACAGAACCTTCAGGGGTGAGGCCCAGGTGTCTGCCTTTTAAATTCTGGGCGGCCCTAGTGCTCTGGACAATCTCAGTGCCCGTGGGGTTGAGCAGAGGGATGTTGGGGTCTTCATGGGCTTAGCCTGAGACCACAGAGCTTTTCGCAGTGTTTTAGAGGAGTCAGGTCTCAAGTCAGTTCAAGAAGCACTGCCGTTTCCTTACTCAGATGCCATATTGGCAGGGAGAGGCTGTGAGCACCATCTGCATCCTCTACCCATTTACCTAAGATGAGCCCGAGGACCCCGGACTGACTTAGCCAGAAGACCAGGAATAGAGCCCACAAACCTGTCTCTGTATTTATTTCAGCTGCGTGGGCCCTGACCCGAGATTCTAGAAGGCAGCAGTAGAGGGGTCTTTGAGCTTCTCTTCACAACCCAGAAGGCCCAAGGGAATGTCATTTTTCCCGGATGGTATTTAGCAGCTTTGGGCCAGCATTCTTTCAGCCTAGTGTTTGATTCCGGTTACCTCATGCTTATCAGAAGCTGATTCATCTCTTCTCCCATTCATGGGTCTGACCAGTCAGCTTTCCATCCGTTCATTCATTCAGTAGGCATTTGCCAGTGTCCAGTTCGTACCAGGCCCTGCGCAGGATTCTAGGGACACTGAGATGAGGAAGGCTCAGTCCTCCATGGCCTTGCTCATTCAGCGGGGATGGCGTGAGAGTCTCCGTGGAAGACAACACAGGGCCAGATGGAGGAAGAACTCTTCTCTCATTAATTGAAAATGGAGAAAGAAATTAATCAGTAATCTGTAAATGCGGTTCTTCTGGTTGGTGGCTTTTTCTTTTTTAAAATCTTGAACCGTTTCGTTTCAAAAGTAACAAGTATTCAAACCAGACAAGAATGTGTACAGTGAAACGTGATTTTTATCAAATCCTGCCTCCTCTGCTCCAAGGGTAAAACTGCTCATAGTTTGTTCTCAGAAAATTCTTCTATGTGTTCACGCATGCAGAGGAGTGAGTCTCCTATCTTTTTGCTTAGCCATCCTCCCTGGGAGTCTTTTCACTTAACAATAACCCCCTGGAGAGTGGCCTTTCCTGGCAGTGCCCTCCTCAGCAGTTGCCCTTTGGTGGACATTTGGACTGTTCTAGAACCTAGTATCCATGTCCAGTGCAGGAGTGCAGATCCTGGCAGATGGAATCTTGCAATTCCTGGGGCTCAAAGGCAGAAACGAACAGGGGTTGCTTGGTGAAATCGTGCGGTCCCCTCTGACCCCTTCTCCTGCCCCCACCCCATCTCAGTACAGTTCCGAGCAGGTTTAGGTTTGAAATGATGTGAAAAGACCTGCTGGCCGGGCGTTGCCCTTCACCCTGCCTCATGCTGCTGAGTCTTTCCCACAGCTCTCGCCTCCCACGACTACATCCTGAAGATCGTGCCCACAGTTTACGAAGACAAGAGCGGCAAGCAGCGGTACTCCTACCAGTACACCGTGGCCAACAAGGTACGCGGGCGGCAGCTGCGTGCGCTGCGCCCTCTGCTGGCCGAGAGCAGCGGTCCGGCGCGATTTCCTCTGATTCCTTTCAAGGGGCCTTTCCTGAAGGGGTCGTTGGCCCTGGGTAAAGAAGGGAGGCAAGTCTCAGAGTCAAGGGGAGGAAATCTCACTGGGAGATGGGTGTGATCTGGTTGAGAAAGGGTAGGCGGGTAGCCTTTCCCAAAGATCTAGGGTTTGCAGACATCACAGCTGTGTATCTGGCTCTGGTCCTTCAGACATGGGACCCTGATTGGTTTGCACACAGCAGATTCTCTGGCTCGTGGGGCACAAGCTCTGTATCCAAAATCGTGAGGCTCTTGAATTACACCAGATGGCTGTTGGTTAACTGGTATGTCCCAGGACCCCAATACTCGATGTTGTGAGGAAGTGGGCGGGCCTTGGTGAGAAGCAAAGATTAGTCAGAGCCCTCAGAACCGGGTGACTGACAGTGCTTTCAAGCCAGGACAGCCTCAGCTTCCCCGGAGGTCACCCTGCCACGGGACATGCATGCTTGAAGCCCATTGGTTGAAGTATCCCCAAAAGACCCCTTTACACTAGGTCCCTCCCTCTTTTTTTTTTTTCCTGTCCCAGGACCGCCCCTGTCTCTTATACACATCNCCCGGAGGTCACCCTGCCACGGGACAAGCATGCTTGAAGCCCATTGGTTGAAGTATCCCCAAAAGACCCCTTTACACTAGGTCCCTCCCTCTTTTTTTTTTTTCCTGTCCCAGGACCGCCCAAACCCCTTAAAGTGATAAATTGTTTGGTGCTAATAATAATAATAGTAAGAGTGAAAGTGAAAGTATTAGTCACTCATTCACATCAGACTCTTTGAGACCCCATGGACTGTAGCCCGCCAGGCTCCTCTGTCCATGGGATTCCCCAGGCAAGAATACTGGAGTGGGTAGCCATTCCCTCCTCCAGAGGATCTTCCTGACCCAGAGACTGAACCTGGATCTCCCACAGTGCATGTGGAGTCTTTGCTGCCTGAGCCATCAGGGAAGCCCCAGGAGGAAGAGTAGTAGCTGTCATTTACGTGGAGTCACCGTGGGCTGCACATCATGCCCAGCTCGCTACTCCACCATCTTTTCCAGTCATCACAACAGCTCTGACCTTGGGCCTGTTATTGCCCCCATTTTGCAGATTTGGCCACTGAAGCGCTGAGAGGTGGTCCTGGAGCTAGAAAGTGGACGAATGGGGATTAGAACCAACTTCTCCAGCTCCAGAACCTGGTCTCTCGACCACATCACCTACTCAGTCTGAACAGGGGGCCTCTGAGTCTGCCAGGCTGGGAGCCCCTCTTTCTCAGCTGGCTTGGGGCCCCTCTGCTTGGCTTCACCTGCACTGATGTGCTGGTGTAACTCTCTGGGGCGGAGGCATCCTGTTTCTTGGCGGGCATCTCACTGGAACTCTCGAGTGCTGAGAGCATCTAACAGATGGGAAAGGCGGATGCAATCTGAGCAGAAAGCATGTGGGCTGTGGAGCAAACTTCCGGCTCAAACCCAGCTGAGCCACTCACTCGGGCTGGGACCTGGGACAAATCACACAACTACCCCGAGCCTCAGTTTACTCATGTGTAAAATGGGGTTGGTCCCCACCTCAGAAGATCACTGTCACATGAGTTTGTGTTTTTAAAACCACTGAGCCCACAAAAAAGGCTTTGGCAAATGGTACCTACCGCTGCTCTGTTTTATTATTTTCCTCCGTCCCTCAGCTCTGGGCCATGACCCAGACAGTCACCCTGCCCCATCAACTCTCCCAGGAGAAAGCTGATCTTGTTTTGCCTAAGGCTTTTCCCCCTGAGACTTTGGCAAGGGCCCGGCAGCCAGGACTGCGTGTTCAGCTCTCTCGCAACCTCAGCCCCAATCTGCCCTGGGAGCGAGATGGGGTGCATCCACTGGGACTGGTGGCGGTCCAACAGAGAGGGCCGGTTTCAAGGTTGTCCCTGAGAAGCTGCAGAGCTTGGCCCTTAGCGTGTGGGGTTGGGGCTTTAGTTTGGTTTCCAGTTGCTATGGACAAACGAGTCCCCTCGAGGTTTTCAGCATCCTGAAGTGGATGCATTGTTAATTCAGCCCCTTGGTATCCTTGGAGTTCCAGCCGGTGCCTTCTCCAGGAGTCTGGTGGTGGGGCTTTGCCCTCTGGCTTTCCAGCTCGGTGTGTTCCTTCTCTGAAGAAGCCCCCTCCCCACATCTCTCTCTCACACACAGTGCTCAGGAGGCCATGCGTGGCTTAGCCTGTCCCCTCCTCGCCAGGTCTTCCAGATGCCCCTGGGGCCTGGCCATTCACTGACGGGCCGCTCAGCACGCCGTGCCCCTCAGCCCCGGCACTTGCAGCGCTGCAGTGTGGCACATGTCTGCACCCCTGCCTCCTTCTCCAGACTGTGGGCCCCTCTGGGGAGGGGCAAGGTGTTCTCACCTGAGGTCCCCAGCACCCAGCGCAGGGCCAGCACACAGGAGGGGTGCTTGGTGAACAGCTACTGGATAAGCCAGTAGATTCTACGTGGCCCAGGAGCTGCAGGGGGAAGTAGGCCTTTACTCAAAGTCCACGTCGCAGTGGCCCTTCAACAGCTCTGCTCTCAGACGCCTCTATTTTGATTCTGGTGCTGCTTCCAAGGTCATACCATCCATTTCCAAGCTGCCAAAGGGGTCCCAAATGCCCCCAGCGAGTGGTGGCCCTCCAGACGCTGATGGCAGAGCTTTGGGAGAACGGGTGTGAGAGGAGGGTCCATGAAGCCTGGCTCTGCGGGGAGGAGTGGGTTGCTGGGGACCCTGTGCAGCCCACTCCCACATCCCCCGTGAGACATGATTGGAGTCTGAGTGTCGCACCCCTGCCTTTCTCTCATCCCACTGCAGGAGTACGTCGCCTACAGCCACACGGGCCGCATCATCCCCGCCATCTGGTTCCGCTACGACCTGAGCCCCATCACGGTCAAGTACACGGAGAGACGGCAGCCTCTGTACCGGTTCATCACCACGGTGAGTGGGTGGGCACCGCCTCCGAGAAGCAGGACGCAGCCCGCAGGGCGGGGTGCTCAGCCTGTCCACACAAGAGTGTTTAGAAATGTCCTCAGAGGTACATCAATATCAATGGCCTTTCATCAAGAAAATCTTTTCCAGAGGGGAATGCCACTCATTCATTTCCATCCCTTAAGCAATTCCATCTTTAGCTATTCCTGTTCCTTATTTTNCTTCCTAATTCTGGAATTGTTTCCCTGCTGGAAACAATTCTTACTTGTGGGGTAGGAGGTGGGAGGGGGATTCAGGATTGGGAGCTCGTGTACACCTGTGGTGGATTCATGTCGATGTATGGCAAAGCCAATAGAGTATTGTAAAGTAAAATAAAGTAAAATTAAAAAAAAAAAAAAGAATAAACTGTTAGAATAAAAAAAAAATAGTTACAAGGAACTCCAAGTCAGTGAGGTATCTTACAGCTAATATGATATAAAACTCTAAATGACATTGATTTTTGTGGGTTCTGGTGCTATTTGACAATAACTTAATTGGCCAGAGAATAGAAGGAACTCAGTATCATTTAACTGCACTCTGAAAACACCCAATCTAAAATTATCGACAAGATAAAATATCACTGAATATAGACACTGAAAACTCAGAGATTTGATTTCCACTGTGACATATCTTGTCATCTTCTCTGGACTTAAGATTTTCTTCCTATTTTCACTTTCATAAAAATTACATTGAGTATCCACCAAAGGCTTATTTCCTTCTAGATATGTCACTGGAAACACTGCGTGAAGTTCACGGCTAGGAGTGAGATTAAACAAATTGAGATGTGGGAAAATAATTTTACTTAATTTATACTTTTGTTCCCCCCAAATTAAAAGTTAACTAATTAATTTTATAAGTTCATGAAAAAAACTGCCCATTTCAGGTTTTATCAAGACCTGTGTCACCTCCATTAAACAGCTATTTCTCGAAAGGCAGGGCTCAGATTCTCATCTCATCCCCAACCACGTCTCCTTTTTTCCTGCCCCTGATGTCTTGCTGGGCTCAATAAAAATTTCTTAAATGAGTGAATCAATCAGAAGATTAACAAATGTCCTGCCCAAGAAGAGATGGAAACCAAGAAACATAGATAAAATAATTGAAACTTCCAAAGACTCAGTTAGATTGGGGGAGAAGTATTTAAAACTTTATATTTTCCTGAAATAAATGATACACGGAGGTTTTCACACTTTAGAAAACAGTCTGATATAAAATTATCTCACAAAATTTATTTTGAATAGAATCTCATAGACTTTCATAAGTATAGATGTTAGCTGAAAATGGTAACGATTATAGCAAACTAGAAAATAAAAATAATTATCAGAATCATGGCTTGCCAGTTCTGTTTGATTTTTCTTAGAGACTTCGGTGTGGCACTGTGTCTAAACATGCCCAGAATGTTGCTTGAAAAGTGGTCAAATATCACCTGGTACTTACCTACACCAGATAAATATTTCAATTCCCTTCCTGCCCCAAATTAGCCTTTCAATTCACAGAAAGAATTTTCACCTAAGTGATGTGGATGGCCAAAACTCTGTTTTTACCTATGTATACCATGGTGATAAAAATGCTTCATGTTCTCATAAAAGAATTTCCATGTATTTGATTCTATCTGAAAGCTACTCTTCATCATCAATTCAAATAGAACTTTTACAGACAAAATTAGAAATCAACTTTTTGGTCAACAATATTTTTCTTGTATATGCCAAACTTAGTTTTCAAAGTGTCCTTAGAAGACCATAAAAGTATTATTACAATGCTTGCAAATCTGGTTCTTTTTTTTTTATAAGTTAATGATGTGGGATGAGAGATATTTCATCTTTTATACAGTTATTTGACAGTGATGAATTTAATTCATTCTATCACATTGAATGATACATTTATATTCAGTATGTAGTTTAAAATTTCATAAATGATTAAAGTCCCTGTCGTTTTAATTATAATATGCAGAGAGCAGCCAGAACTTATTTGCAAAGAATAATGTACAAGTCAATAAATTTGGTGAGTACTCCTGACAACATATAAATAATGACTTTAGAAGTATAACTACCTGTATTTGAAAACTAAATAACGAAGGTCTGTGTTTGAGTTTTTATAAACTAGCTGATCTAGCTTTCTACAAAAGCTCTTTAGGGTTCTAATGTGCAGTATTAAATTGAAAACACAATAGTGCAAGACATTACATTAGTGGTGAACCAATTTCAACCTAGAATCCAGCTTGAAATAAATCAACCCTGGGCATGTCCCTACCCTGGACCTTGGTCACCAAGGATTTGGGGGCATCCAGACCTTCCTTAGAATCCTTAAAGCCAAGAATTGTCTGCAAAAGATCCAATCTTCTCATCCAACTGGAGGGCCCAGCACTCAGGACCACATTGGCTCCACTACCATGACTCATCTATTGTGTGTGTGGGGGTGGGTGTGTGCTCAGTCGCTCAGTTGTGTCCGACTCTGTGCAACCCCATAAACTGTAGCTCACCAGTCTCCTCTGCCCATAGAATTTTCCAGGCAAGAGTACTAGAGCAGGTTGCCATTTCCTACTCCAGGGGATCTTTCTGACCCAGGAGTCGAACCTGCATCTCTTGTGTCTCCTGCATTGGCAGGCGGGTTCTTTAGCACTAGCGCCACCTGGAAAGTTATGCACTGCCACTTACAGCTGGAGTTATTTCCATAAAGAAAAGCACCTACTTCGCTCCATTCGTTCATTCACTTAGCCAATATTTACTTGCCAGACAGCCCTCTATCTTGGGATGTTACAGTAATGAACATGAAAGAGATGAAAGACACGAAAGGTCTGGCCAGAACCAGATTAGCATATATGGAGTAAGGAAGGAAAGAAACATGATGATCAGAGTATTACAGGTGATATGGGGTTATATAGCATGATAAGGTAGGACCCCATCTCTCCTGGACCTTATATTGCCCTTATTTTAATGTACTCCTCTCTACCTCTTCTTCAGCACAAGAAATTAAAAGTATACTGACAAAGCAGACAGCCCTTGCTTCGAGCCTTCTTTAGGTTCAGGAATAATTGTGAGATAGTCTAATTATTTTATGCCACCTAGTGATTCCAATGGGTAGAACGCCATCCTCTCTTTGGGAGCTATCTAAAGCCATTCTGTACCCAAGCTCTACTAGAGATTCAACCATTCATTTTACCCCCACAGTCTTAGAGCAGGGAAAGCTGATCTTGGCCAAAAGACCTAGTGGCTCAATGTTCTTGCTAAGATCATGAGCCTAGCATCATCTTATGAAAAGACCAAAAGTAAGGTTGAAACTCATTCCTGGTATAATAGCATGTCATGACAAGCACAGTCATCACTCAAAGTCTATGCTAAGAACGGAAGACAGAAAAGAAGCTGAAATGCTAATGTCATATCACATTTGCTTAACTTCAAACTGTGGCTGAATTCTGATTCCACACCAGGCAACACTTTTCAAGGTCACGGCTGCTCAGTGTATGGGAAGTTTTCTCTGTACTACCACTGAGGGTTTGTATTAATCGTTTCATTGCAGCTGGCTCTTTGGCTATGTATGTTTCTCAGAAGAAAGGACGAAAGGGGGTAAAGGAATAAGAAGAAAAAGAGAGAAAAGGGAAGAAGGAAGGAGGGAGGGAGGGAAAGAAACCAACCACTCACAAATATGGACTCCAAACTTCCAACATGTGAATTTTACACACACAGAGAGAAATTATTAACATGCTAGAGAAAAGAGGAACATATCAAGAGAGGGAAGTCTTGCTTGTGATGGTCCAACTAACAACACCTATACCCGTTTGAATCCAGCTATTTTTCACCTCTTCTGTCCTACCATGCCTCATCCCAACACTTCCACTCCCAGCACCACCACTGAAATTCAGTGGTGTATTTCAGTCCCTTGTGCCTATCTTAGAACTGAAATGCAAAAATTAAACTCTTAGCCTCTGACCAAAATAGATGAGTGAGTCATCCTCCCTTAGCTGCGGATCTGGTAGAAACAATGACAGACCTTTAACTAGAGTATTGCTGGGGGTGACAACCTAATGAACCACCACCTAGAATCTCTCAGGGTTAATAAGCCACCTGTCTTGAAAGTAGCAGTCATATTGGTCTTTGAAGCCTACCCCAATACTTAAACTCTTGATGAAGTTCTTACTGTGCCAAAGGAACTTACTAACAAAGCCACTGAGTCAATTTAACCCAGAGAAACTGGACCCAGCAGACTAGGCTATCAGAGTTTTGTGTTGAGATAATTACTGCACTAAAGAGAGCATATGGGCTGTCAAAGCTGGCACATGGCCTGCACCAGCTGTTACCTGGGTGCTTTCAAAAACCTACTGAACAGCATTTTGGACACAGCACAGCTCTGTGTAAGTTTTCCAAGGCTTCTACTGGGAGTCTTCATAATAAATTTATTTCCTGTATAAGGAGAATTGCACCCAGTAAGATAACTGGAACAAGCATGTTCCATTTTTTTCTGGCGGATAGAATATCACCGGATAAAAGGGGGAAACAAACTAGGGCACAAACAGGCATGAAGCNGCTTGAAGCCCATTGGTTGAAGTATCCCCAAAAGACCCCTTTACACTAGGTCCCTCCCTCTTTTTTTTTTTTCCTGTCCCAGGACCGCCCAAACCCCTTAAAGTGATAAATTGTTTGGTGCTAATAATAATAATAGTAAGAGTGAAAGTGAAAGTATTAGTCACTCATTCACATCAGACTCTTTGAGACCCCATGGACTGTAGCCCGCCAGGCTCCTCTGTCCATGGGATTCCCCAGGCAAGAATACTGGAGTGGGTAGCCATTCCCTCCTCCAGAGGATCTTCCTGACCCAGAGACTGAACCTGGATCTCCCACAGTGCATGTGGAGTCTTTGCTGCCTGAGCCATCAGGGAAGCCCCAGGAGGAAGAGTAGTAGCTGTCATTTACGTGGAGTCACCGTGGGCTGCACATCATGCCCAGCTCGCTACTCCACCATCTTTTCCAGTCATCACAACAGCTCTGACCTTGGGCCTGTTATTGCCCCCATTTTGCAGATTTGGCCACTGAAGCGCTGAGAGGTGGTCCTGGAGCTAGAAAGTGGACGAATGGGGATTAGAACCAACTTCTCCAGCTCCAGAACCTGGTCTCTCGACCACATCACCTACTCAGTCTGAACAGGGGGCCTCTGAGTCTGCCAGGCTGGGAGCCCCTCTTTCTCAGCTGGCTTGGGGCCCCTCTGCTTGGCTTCACCTGCACTGATGTGCTGGTGTAACTCTCTGGGGCGGAGGCATCCTGTTTCTTGGCGGGCATCTCACTGGAACTCTCGAGTGCTGAGAGCATCTAACAGATGGGAAAGGCGGATGCAATCTGAGCAGAAAGCATGTGGGCTGTGGAGCAAACTTCCGGCTCAAACCCAGCTGAGCCACTCACTCGGGCTGGGACCTGGGACAAATCACACAACTACCCCGAGCCTCAGTTTACTCATGTGTAAAATGGGGTTGGTCCCCACCTCAAAAGATCACTGTCACATGAGTTTGTGTTTTTAAAACCACTGAGCCCACAAAAAAGGCTTTGGCAAATGGTACCTACCGCTGCTCTGTTTTATTATTTTCCTCCGTCCCTCAGCTCTGGGCCATGACCCAGACAGTCACCCTGCCCCATCAACTCTCCCAGGAGAAAGCTGATCTTGTTTTGCCTAAGGCTTTTCCCCCTGAGACTTTGGCAAGGGCCCGGCAGCCAGGACTGCGTGTTCAGCTCTCTCGCAACCTCAGCCCCAATCTGCCCTGGGAGCGAGATGGGGTGCATCCACTGGGACTGGTGGCGGTCCAACAGAGAGGGCCGGTTTCAAGGTTGTCCCTGAGAAGCTGCAGAGCTTGGCCCTTAGCGTGTGGGGTTGGGGCTTTAGTTTGGTTTCCAGTTGCTATGGACAAACGAGTCCCCTCGAGGTTTTCAGCATCCTGAAGTGGATGCATTGTTAATTCAGCCCCTTGGTATCCTTGGAGTTCCAGCCGGTGCCTTCTCCAGGAGTCTGGTGGTGGGGCTTTGCCCTCTGGCTTTCCAGCTCGGTGTGTTCCTTCTCTGAAGAAGCCCCCTCCCCACATCTCTCTCTCACACACAGTGCTCAGGAGGCCATGCGTGGCTTAGCCTGTCCCCTCCTCGCCAGGTCTTCCAGATGCCCCTGGGGCCTGGCCATTCACTGACGGGCCGCTCAGCACGCCGTGCCCCTCAGCCCCGGCACTTGCAGCGCTGCAGTGTGGCACATGTCTGCACCCCTGCCTCCTTCTCCAGACTGTGGGCCCCTCTGGGGAGGGGCAAGGTGTTCTCACCTGAGGTCCCCAGCACCCAGCGCAGGGCCAGCACACAGGAGGGGTGCTTGGTGAACAGCTACTGGATAAGCCAGTAGATTCTACGTGGCCCAGGAGCTGCAGGGGGAAGTAGGCCTTTACTCAAAGTCCACGTCGCAGTGGCCCTTCAACAGCTCTGCTCTCAGACGCCTCTATTTTGATTCTGGTGCTGCTTCCAAGGTCATACCATCCATTTCCAAGCTGCCAAAGGGGTCCCAAATGCCCCCAGCGAGTGGTGGCCCTCCAGACGCTGATGGCAGAGCTTTGGGAGAACGGGTGTGAGAGGAGGGTCCATGAAGCCTGGCTCTGCGGGGAGGAGTGGGTTGCTGGGGACCCTGTGCAGCCCACTCCCACATCCCCCGTGAGACATGATTGGAGTCTGAGTGTCGCACCCCTGCCTTTCTCTCATCCCACTGCAGGAGTACGTCGCCTACAGCCACACGGGCCGCATCATCCCCGCCATCTGGTTCCGCTACGACCTGAGCCCCATCACGGTCAAGTACACGGAGAGACGGCAGCCTCTGTACCGGTTCATCACCACGGTGAGTGGGTGGGCACCGCCTCCGAGAAGCAGGACGCAGCCCGCAGGGCGGGGTGCTCAGCCTGTCCACACAAGAGTGTTTAGAAATGTCCTCAGAGGTACATCAATATCAATGGCCTTTCATCAAGAAAATCTTTTCCAGAGGGGAATGCCACTCATTCATTTCCATCCCTTAAGCAATTCCATCTTTAGCTATTCCTGTTCCTTATTTTCTCCAGTGTTTTTCATTATGGTGGAAATTATTCCTTAGCAGAGCTTCTCCTTTTCTGTGTAAGTTTTACAGTGAAGATTTCACTCATGTTTTTCAATGCTAGCTGCTGATAATGTCAGATTTTTTTCCATTCTTTCCTTCCGCCTATTCTCTTTTTTCTTTTTTGGCATTGTCTCCACTAAGTCCAGTTTTCTGTGGGGCAGTGTCAAGCTGATGTCAGCTTTCCTTGGTACTGACTGTTTCTGTCAACTGTTCTATCCTGACTTCCCATTCACAGTGTCCTTGGGGTCGGAACAGCAGGGTCACAGTGCCCTGACCCGGCCAGGAGCCCTGGAGAGGCTTAGTAAGCCAGAGGCGGTGGAGGTGGACGAGATGGGGTGATGTTCCCTCCTTCTTAGATTGGAAACTGCCTTTCTGCCTCTTTGTACTTTTAATAATGAGAGAATTTTAAAATAAGAGAGTGAGCTGTCCAGTCTTGGCTCTTTCATTTCCTGCTCTGACTTGGTCTGTACTGGGACCCTGTTATTAATCCGAAAGAGACCAGGACCCCACAGCGTGCTGGCTTGAAGGATACATGGACTTCAGGTATGGTTAGACCCAGGTACAGATGTTCGAAAAAGGTCTCTCATCATCCTGCTCTCCTCGGTACTGGTTTCATTTTCAAATAGAATTGACCAGTAGAAAGTGCCTCTTTTGCAGTGATTCTACCCCAAGCACTGGATGGAATAGCATCGTCATTGGCCCAGCTCAGGTCCCATGCCATCCTTGTGGCCTGGAAAGGGAATGGTGTGCTCCAGTGGGCCAGCCCCACCCAGCCTACAGGGACAAAGACTGCGATGGAGTGGGGTTCCCCAGAGAAAAGTCAGAGGCCAGTCACTAGGAGGAGGAGGATGGGCTGCGAGGAGGCCAAAGGCCGGATGGCTGCTGCAGGCGCCCCATCTCATTCCCTGTGAGACAGGAATAGCAGTCTCCACTCTTCCTGCCTCCCACGGCCTTATGGGACTCAGAGCAGATCAGGAAAGGGCTGCTCTGCAGTTCCAGAAAACCATGTGGATACAAAAGATGTCAAAAGTTTAGGGCTCATATGAGCCTCAAAATAGCCTTTTGCTGTCCTCTGACTCCATAAAAATTTGACACTTCTCATCAGTCAAGGGTACTTAACATAAAGCTAAAATACCAGTCACAGATATGTGACTGGGAGAAGATATGTGCCCACATACAGGAAAGATGTGGGGCTTCCTGAGTAGCTCAGCTGGTAGAAAATCCGCCTGTGATCCAGGAGACCCCAGATCCATTCCTGGGTCAGGAAGTTCCCCTGGAGAAGGGATAGGCTATCCACTCCAGTATTCTTGGGCTTCCCTGGTGGCTCAGACGGTAAAAAATCCGCCTGCAATCGGGGAGACCTGGGTTCAGTCCTTGAGTTGGGAAGACCCCTGGAGGAGGGCATGGCAGCCCACCCCAGTATTCTTGCCTGGAGAATTCCCATGGACAGAGGAGCCTGGCGAACTACAGTCCATGGGGTCGCAAAGAGTCGGACAGGACTGAGCAACTAAGCACAGCATAGCACAAGAAAGAGGTATGCTTCAGAATTTACATATCAAAAAATTCCTACAGGGAATTCCCTGGTCGTCCAGTGATTAGGACTCAGTACATTCACAGCTGTGGGCCCAGGTTCAATCCTTGATTGGGGACCAAGGATCCTGCAGACCACATGGTGTGGCCAAGAAAGGTAAAATTCCTACAGATCAAAAAGACAAAGTTAAGTGATCAAAAAGAAAATAGGTAAGGACTTGACTGGCTGATGGAAGAGACCACACTAACAATGGAAAGATGCCGAGGTTCACTAGACACCAGAGGAATGGGATGCCAAACAGCAAGACCCAATTGTATCCTATCAGACTGGTGGAAGGATAGGCCTGCTCTGTAAAGACTGGGAGGATACCAAGCAGGAGGACCCACATATATTCTCTGATGTGAATGGGCTCAGCCACTTTGGATAGAGATGCACTAACCCTTTGGCTCCAAATTAGGGAATTTGAGCAAGTGATTCTACCCAAGGCCCCACAGGGTAGCAGCCCAAGTAGGTCGTGGCACTGAGTCTCAGCCAGTACTCCTCCTGCAGGCCCAGAATAGGACAGAAGCGAAGATGCAAGTAGGCACCCCTGTGCAGATGTGGTCTGCATCTCGGAGGCCCTGGGGTCTGCAGCCTCAACAGTGGCAGAGAGACGACCGTGCCCACACCTCGCTGTGGGGTCAAGGAGGCTCTCCTGGCCCGCTTTCTGTTTGCTCCTGCATTCCTGACAGCTGAGGCCCTGAGTGTTGAAATTTCTTGCCAAGTGGCTGAGAAGTGAAGTGACTTCATTTATTTGCTAAATAATATTTGCTAGACTTTACCCTGTGCTGGGCAGCAGGAATAGTGAGCTAGACAGAGTCTCTGACCTTAGCTTGCTTCCTAGCAGGTCAGGGAGATGGCTGAGCATGCAGAGCTGCAGTCCGGATCAGCCAGGACTCTGATGTGGACCAGACACCCCAGTGACAAAGACTCTTCTCTGTTGGGAAAGTTCAGAGAAGGACGCCCCAGGACGGGTCTTGCAGGATGAGGAGGTGTTTTCTAGGCTGGTGAGCAAAGCAGAGGGAGTCTCAGTAAAGGGAATAGTGTGTGCCGAGGCGTACAGCACAGCATGTCTTGTGGAGGCCTTGTAGCTTCTTTTGATGGGGAAGGACTTCTGAGAGCTGGAGGTCCCCCAGACCCCCAAGGCACAGACCTGACCTGCATCGCCCGGAGGCCTTTTTCTCTTCCCTCTGGCCACCAGTTGCTCATCCACCCCTGCCCTGCCCACCTCCACCTGAATGGGGACCATTCCGCAGGGTACCTCCTGACATCATTAGCCTGCTGGGTTTTCTGAGGGCCCCATGCTGCCATCTTGGTTGCCACGGCAACTGTGGGGTCAGTCCAGTGCGAGCCTGCCGGCTGTCCCTGGCAGATGGCGTCATTGTGGAGCTTCAAAGGCCCCTGTCACCGGGCGGCAGATGTGGGATGACGCTCACACGCAGACACACATGTACAGAGACCCCTGGAGCCCTCGCTGGGCAGGGTGGGGCCGAGAGGGAAGTGGAGGCACCTGCTGTGACTTTTCTTTCTCTCTTTATAAAATCAGACACTTGTGTGCAAAGCCCTGAACCCCCAAAGAGGGGCCTCTGCAAATAGCGCCTCAGAGGGGCTGTTGAAGAGGGGACTTAAGCCAGGATGTCGTCAAGATGTGTATAAGAGACAGGAGTACAGGATGTTCAGGACATTGTGGGCAGAGAGAGTTAAATCCTTGCTCTTTTACTTACCAGTTGTGTGGCCAGGCAAGTTACTGTCTCTAAGCCTCAGTTTTCCTTCTGCAATATGAAGATTACAATAAGCACTAATATTGGAATAATTCTGAGAGTCAAAAAGGAAAACAAGTAAGGTACTTGGCTCAGTACTGGAAGAAACAACAGGCTCCTTATAAGAGGTCATTATAAGATTTTAGGAGTCCCAGGTCAGGGTAGAAGTTACAGAGAACAGAATTTCTCTGTCTTAGTAAATAAAATACAGCTTTCTGCATCTGAAAAGAAGAGACAGAGAAATGTCAAATTAGAAAAAAAACAAGGGAGAAGAGAGAAAGGCTGCTCAGTGTAAAAATAAACACATTGACAAATAAAGAAACTGTGCTGTGCTATGCTTAATTNCAAGAAAGGTAAAATTCCTACAGATCAAAAAGACAAAGTTAAGTGATCAAAAAGAAAATAGGTAAGGACTTGACCTGCTGATGGAAGAGACCACACTAACAATGGAAAGATGCCGAGGTTCACTAGACACCAGAGGAATGGGATGCCAAACAGCAAGACCCAATTGTATCCTATCAGACTGGTGGAAGGATAGGCCTGCTCTGTAAAGACTGGGAGGATACCAAGCAGGAGGACCCACATATATTCTCTGATGTGAATGGGCTCAGCCACTTTGGATAGAGATGCACTAACCCTTTGGCTCCAAATTAGGGAATTTGAGCAAGTGATTCTACCCAAGGCCCCACAGGGTAGCAGCCCAAGTAGGTCGTGGCACTGAGTCTCAGCCAGTACTCCTCCTGCAGGCCCAGAATAGGACAGAAGCGAAGATGCAAGTAGGCACCCCTGTGCAGATGTGGTCTGCATCTCGGAGGCCCTGGGGTCTGCAGCCTCAACAGTGGCAGAGAGACGACCGTGCCCACACCTCGCTGTGGGGTCAAGGAGGCTCTCCTGGCCCGCTTTCTGTTTGCTCCTGCATTCCTGACAGCTGAGGCCCTGAGTGTTGAAATTTCTTGCCAAGTGGCTGAGAAGTGAAGTGACTTCATTTATTTGCTAAATAATATTTGCTAGACTTTACCCTGTGCTGGGCAGCAGGAATAGTGAGCTAGACAGAGTCTCTGACCTTAGCTTGCTTCCTAGCAGGTCAGGGAGATGGCTGAGCATGCAGAGCTGCAGTCCGGATCAGCCAGGACTCTGATGTGGACCAGACACCCCAGTGACAAAGACTCTTCTCTGTTGGGAAAGTTCAGAGAAGGACGCCCCAGGACGGGTCTTGCAGGATGAGGAGGTGTTTTCTAGGCTGGTGAGCAAAGCAGAGGGAGTCTCAGTAAAGGGAATAGTGTGTGCCGAGGCGTACAGCACAGCATGTCTTGTGGAGGCCTTGTAGCTTCTTTTGATGGGGAAGGACTTCTGAGAGCTGGAGGTCCCCCAGACCCCCAAGGCACAGACCTGACCTGCATCGCCCGGAGGCCTTTTTCTCTTCCCTTTGGCCACCAGTTGCTCATCCACCCCTGCCCTGCCCACCTCCACCTGAATGGGGACCATTCCGCAGGGTACCTCCTGACATCATTGGCCTGCTGGGTTTTCTGAGGGCCCCATGCTGCCATCTTGGTTGCCACGGCAACTGTGGGGTCAGTCCAGTGCGAGCCTGCCGGCTGTCCCTGGCAGATGGCGTCATTGTGGAGCTTCAAAGGCCCCTGTCACCGGGCGGCAGATGTGGGATGACGCTCACACGCAGACACACATGTACAGAGACCCCTGGAGCCCTCGCTGGGCAGGGTGGGGCCGAGAGGGAAGTGGAGGCACCTGCTGTGACTTTTCTTTCTCTCTTTATAAAATCAGACACTTGTGTGCAAAGCCCTGAACCCCCAAAGAGGGGCCTCTGCAAATAGCGCCTCAGAGGGGCTGTTGAAGAGGGGACTTAAGCCAGGATGTCGTCAAGTGGCGGCTGTGTGGAGGCAGCTGTGGGTGGGCTGGAATTAGGGGTGGGTGCAGTCTGGGGCGGGAGAGTGGGTGTGGAGGGGAGAGGCAGGTGGGACCTCCCCGAAGCATTCTAAGTAACAAAGCCCTGGCTTATTCAGGGCTGCCCCTCCAGGCTCTTACGGTCTACAAAGGACCAGTTCATTCCCAGCCTGAGCAGAGGAGGCATCCTCCTTCCAGAATTCCCCACCAGGCTGCCCAGGGGTCCCCTCTCCGGATACCCAGAGAACCTTGTTCAGACCTTGTGTTGTTCCAGAAGATTGCACCACTGAGGGGATAAACAGATGGTGTTTAACAACATGCAAGCAATCCCCTTTAGGGTGCCCCCTCCCACACGCGCACATTTGTTCCCTACCCCGCCACTTGCCAAAGCCCCTTTTGGAGATGGCCTTCAAGTGGGCAGTGGTGACAGATTGGATGGTCACATTGCTTTCCTTGTGTGTTTTATTCTACTTGGGGGAGCAACCAGAAGTCACCAAGTATATACCAAACTGGGTCAGTATGGCCGTGAGTTTTTGTCCACCGGAAAGTAGCAGCTGTGATGAGACGTCCCCGGTGGCCAGCAGGGATGGCTGAGTTAGGTAGCATCCCTGACCTTGCGGTGCTTCTTGCCAGCAAACCTAATCTCTCAGTCTTTTGATTGCACTTCATAGTTGCCAGGCCTGAGTATGAGGAGTTCCAGGTCTAATTCACCTCCTTGTTACCCACATCTAGCACGGGACTTGGCCTGGATATAGGTGTTCAGAAATATACAAGGAACAGCTGCTTAAAGAAGTGATCGTAGGGCTGCACTTGCTAAGCAGCTACTGGGTACCAGGTAATTTTACAGTCATCTCCTTTAATCCTACTAGGAGCCCTCCAAGGTAGACAGTATCATTCCTGTTTTATATGGAAATTAACTGAGGCCCTGAGAGGTAGAGAAACTCTTCTAAGATCACACAGCCAGGATGTGGCAAGGCCAGGACTTTGCCCTCCAAACATGCCTCTGCCATACCCTTCCCCACCAGTTTGGGAGCCTGCAGTTTCCAAAACAAAGACTCTCAAGGATGTCCCAGCTACAGAACCCCCAGAGGCCACGGAGCCCTTAATAAGACACCAGGATCATCTGATATAGTGACTTCTGTCTTGGGACTCAAGAGGAAACATGGCAGGAAACAAGGCGACATGACGTGCACGTGTGGGAAAGTCACAGTCACGCCCGTGCAGACGCAGGCAGGCAGGCAGACTCCACCTGAGGCCGGTCAGCTGCTGATGCACAGCGTTTCCTGCCTTTTTCTGATTACTTTTCACTCATCTGTTGGAAACCTGCAAGGATTTTCCCATTGACAAAAGGCAGTAGGTGCATGAGGTGGGGGCACTTGGGATGGTTAAAAGAACAGAAGCTGAGAGGAGAGAAAACTGAGAAGGTTTTCCCTCTGAGACTGTGTGCTGGGAAGAGACGAGCTTGGTGGCTGGACTGCTGCAGCAGCCGTTTCAGAGCCCCCATTCTCTCCCGCTCGGGCGTTCCTTGGTGCAGCCCTCTCTCTCCTGGAGGGCGGGCTCCATCACCGTTCCTCCAGACCGGGGCTAGCACAGCGAGTTACAAAGGGGTGTGAAACGGAGCCAACAGAGGGAGGGCACAACCTTGGCCCACCCCCACGAGACAGTTTCCGTTATCTGAGGAACAGAACAGAACCCCAAATTAGCTAAGTTATTCAGGTCTGGAAATAGGTTAAAAAAAAAACCAACCTTCAGTTCTGGTCCTTCTGGGCATATGAGCCAACTTCGTTCTTCCAGAAGGCTGTGCACCAGGCCCTGATTGTTTCAGCTGGGTCTGGAACAGAAACTCCTGGCACTTCTTTTCTAGGGCAGGTTCTGAGACAAGGAAGGAGTATTAGAACGGCACGGGCTACGTTGTATAAACCACACTTATTTTTACAGCCACACAGCTTCCTCATGAACTTTGCTGACAGAGAGTTCTTAGCTCAGGATATCTGATATGTAAGACTTAACTGAGCTGAGAAAACAGAAGCCATCCATTAAAAAAAAAGCCATCCGTACGTGCAGATGAGGACTGAGGGGAGCCTTCAGGTCGGGGAGAAGCAGGTGGGAGGACTGAAGAGGAGCAGGCCCCCTGTAGCCTCCCAGACCTGGGTGTGCATCCCGCTTGCCCACTTGGTGTAGCTGTGTGACTGTGGGCAGCTCGTTCCCTCTCTGAACCTCTGTTTCCTCACTATGGAAAGGCGCTCAGCCCTTTTGCCCCACCACTTGCCACGATGGGGTGGGAAAGCAGAGGAAAAGTGCTGTCTCGGTGCTGGCGCATAGTAGGTGCTGAGCAGAGGGGGCAGTGGCGGGGAGGGTTGGGGGGTTTGTTGTTTTGTGTTTTTGGCTTTACCACACGACCTGTGGGATCTTAGTTCCCTGACCGGGACTTGAACCCACACCCCCTGCATTGGAAGCACCGAGTCTTAACCGTTGGACTGCCAGGGAAGTCTCCAGGTGGTGGGTATTTTGCAGCTGCAGCCACTGTAAAAATGGCAAGGAAAGGGCTCCACTCTCTCCCCCCACCCCCCGGAATAAGGGGCGCAAGTGGGAGGTTTGGCAGGCATGACCCCATGGCTGGAGGTCACCACACGCTCTCCTCCCCGCCTCTACTCCCACCTCTCCCAGCTCCAGTCTTCAGCTTCCCTTCCACGACAGCCCCCACCTCTCTCAGCCACAGCCTCGGTGTTCTCATCTGAGGCTCCAGCCTGACTGCCGCCGCCGGCATTTGATGGGACTCTGATTCATTATTTATTTCCTCAGACTGTGCCTTTTCCCCAAGCCCTGCAAGCAGGGCTGAGTGCAGAAGCAAAGTGAATGAACGGTTCCCTGGCACTTCCAGTGGTACATCAGGCAGCTGGACAGAGCCTCCTAGTGGACCCCATTCACAGATGGGAGAAACTGAGGCTCTGGGAGGTCCACTGGCTTTCCCAGCCAGGGTCGCAGAGCTGGGAGCTGCCCCCAGGAACGCTGACTCCAGAGCCTGGTGGAACAACAGGGATTCAGGCCACCGGCCAGTGTGGTTGGGACGGGTCCTCTTCATATTATAAGGCATCAAGAGCCATAAATAAAACGTCAAGGGCACACACACATGCCTTCTTCTCAAGGTAGACGAGCTGACTTCATGCTCCCCACAGTGGAAGGTGGGCAGCTGGGGGAGCCACAGGGAGGAAGTGTCAGCCTGAGGACAGAGGGGCATTATGGATGGCTTCTGATGGAAGCAAAGGAATGCGCGTCTCCCAGACTCACTGGGGCCTCCGTACTGAACGGTCCTTGTCTCCACTTCTGGAGCGGGCCTGACCGGAGCGGGCTCACGTGTGCCGGCCGGGGTGGCCGCGCCCAGCTCAGCAGCCCTGCTCTCTCCTCCCCTCCCCCCACCCCCCAGGTCGTTCCCCTGCCTGAAGGTGGGAGATGCAGGAGGCAAGGGACAGGCGGTCAAGCGGGTGTGTGTGACACGGGCAAGCCCACAGCAGTCCTGACACAGGAAGGGGTGGGGATCAGCCTTCCCGTTTGTAAAAGTTAGGAAACTGAGGCTCAGGGAGCGATGGGGGCGGCCTCCAACATCCTGAGTCTGGTCCTCCACACACCAGCCCCTGGCCCACGCCCTGAAGAGTGAGTCGTCTTTGCCCCCTGCCTAGGCCGTGGAGTCCTCCTCCTCCTCTCCCGGGACATTGATTTGTTCATTCATTCTCACTCCTCTGCTCTTTGTCTCTCACTCCCTCCTTTATTCGGTGAACACGTCCTGAGCCTATGTAGCTCTGGCTCTTCTGCTGACTTCTCTCCCTGGGGCGTTCAGGACAGCGAGCTTTAAGCCGTAGAGTTGGGGTAGGGCGTGGGGAGTTAAGGGGCACTCCTTGCCTGGCCCAGGCCTGGAAACAACCTCTGTGGTCTGCAGTGCTTTGCCCCCACACGTGTTCTTCATGACATACGCTTCTTGCAAACCTGTTTGCATCTGAAGAATGGACCTTCAGGGGGCCTGGGACATCCTCACCGCCCTGTCCTCCGTAAATTGCCTTGTCCTTTGCTTAAAGAGTTAGGTAGAGAATGGAAATTTAGCCCGAAAGGGCTGCTCTGGGGAATAAGTGATATTTTATATGTTGTTCTTCTTAGACTGGGTCTCAGGCTTAGAAAAATCTCAGATCTTAGCAACAAGGTTGGAGCCTTCCGGTCCGCTGGAAGGTGAGATGAGGTCCCATTTACTGAGCACCTACTAAGTGCTAGGCACTCCAGAGGCATTGCCTACAATACAATCATTGGCAAAGTAGAAATGGTTTGCCCATTTTGTAGATCAAAAAACTGGGGCCTGGGAAGGCGCTTTTGTGCCCAGACTTAAAAGGTGACAGCCACGAAACTCGGCTTCCAAAGGCCAAGCTCTTCCGCTGCCACAGCCAGGAGGGCCGCTGCGGGCTCCTCGGCCCTCCTCTCCTCGCCGTGGCCGAGTCCTGTGAGGAGGGCCACGCCGCCCAGACTCCGCGCTCACAGACGCCCGGCTCTCCTAGCTCTGCAGAGCAGCAGGCAGGGGAACCAAGTGTCGTGGACATGATTTGCTTCATTTCTCTTTGTGTTCATCTTGGGCCCTGTCCCCGCTCCCGGGTCAGGGAGATGCCGAGTCACCATCCTCCCTTCCATGAGGCCTTTATCTCAAGAGCTGGATCAGCCTGCTAACGTGTGGGTGGTCATTCCCCCCCGCCACCATCAGCCAGGTCTGGTGATGCTGTCATCTTTCCACCAGCAAGGAAGGGCCCAAGTTTGAAGGCAGACAAACCATCTGGTGCAGCCTCCTAAGCCGCATTTGCATTTCAGACATAGACACCCCCTGGGCATGAGGGTCTCGGCCACGACTGACCACCTTCTAGGACGAGTCCAGGCATGGCAGGCCCCTGGTGCTGGGGCTTTCTGTGGCCACTATCTGTTGAAATCCAGGGAGCCCTTCAGCCTGGGAGCACCCCAAGACCTTCTCTTCACGACCCCTGCCTCACCTCACCCCCTGTGGATGTGCAGAGGTGGGGTGCTCCAGCAGGCCAAAGGCAGAATCAGGAAAGCGGGGGGCCGTGGCCACATCAGGCGGCTGCTAGATTTCTCTCGGCTTCTGAGGACCGTCCCCCTGAAGATGCCAGGACTTCCCGTCAGCTGACTGGTGGCCAGCGCCTGAGTAGACACAGGGGAATTGGGGACATGGGGCTGCAAGAGCAGTGGATGCCCGCAGAGCCTGCCGCGCTCGCAGGGCCTCAGTTTCCCCGCAGCCCTGCGCTTGCTCCCGTGCCTCGGTGCACATGCTGTCTCCCGCTCTGGGCCAGCCTGTGAAAGCAGCTCAGTCTGGGTGCCAGGTGTATGTGAATCATCACACACAGGCTCCAGAGCGTGCAGATGAATATAGATATGTGTGTGTGGTTATTTTTTATTTTTTTTATTATTTGCTCCATTGCACTTAAGTCACATTTTCCTATCCTCTGATCCAAGCTCTGAAAGCTTTTTGTGGTATAAAATTGCCCATCATCTGATCCACTCTACCGAAATAACCCAGCTTCCCCGCCGTCATCTTCCTTGAAAAGGGGCCCTGCGTCATGCTCTGAGGCGGGCGGGGAGAGGCCTTGCCTGCTGAAAACACTTCATAATAATCCCCCCAGCACCCCCATCCTCCTCTCTCCCTGGGGGGCTGCTCCGGTTTCTGGGGCTGTTATTACTGGAATGCCAGCTGCTTACTTACAGCTCATCCATACAGACCTGCTCTGTCTGTCTGGGCCTCACAGGCCTCCGCTTAGCTCATCTGGTGGAAATATAATTTCAAAAATAAACGCTGGTGCGATGCACACTTCCCTCTTGTCTCCACTGTGTCTCCTGGCCTCGTCCACGTGGCACCGAGGACCCAGGGAGGCGCTGCTGTCTCCCAGAATCCTCCAGTGCTCAGCGGCAGGAGCCTCAGGGAGGCCCAGCGTGGCTTCTTCTGAGGCCGGAGGTCATTTCCCTGCTTAAACGTGGCATGGGGGAAGAAGTGAAAGCTCGGGAGGCAGACAGGCTCGGCTCTGCCATACTGTTGCCGCGTGACCTTGGACAAACTCTTTCCCTCTCTAGACCCCATGGGTACCTGAGAGAAGAGGTACCTCCCTCCAGGGCATACAGCGTGGCGGGTAACACTGGTTTTTATGAATGATTTAAGTATGTCTTTAGGGGAAAAATATATTTAAAGTTTCCCTACAAATCTTTTAGGCACTTTGGTTTCTTTGATAGCCCCAGAAAGCACTCATAGGTAAGCCAGAACATTTTGAGGAGAATGAAACATAATGTTGATGCATCACAAGTAGGAGTCTTGTCAAATTCAAAGCAAAGTGAGTAATTCTGAGGTGGGCTGGCTGTTCATACCTGGGAAGCAGCCGAGGGCCATGTCGAGAGTTTTGAGCTCCAGTTAGACTCAGATGGTAAAGAACCTGCCTGCCATGCAGGAGACCGGGGTTCAAGCCCTGGGTCGGGGAGATCCCCTGGAGGAGGGCATGGCTACCCACTCCAGTATTCTTGCCTGGAGAATCCCACGGACAGAGGAGCCCGGCGGGCTACAGTCCATGGGGTCACAAAAGGAGTTGGACACGACCGAGCGACTAACGCTGACTTTCACTTTTCAGCCACTAAATGCTGCGGCATCGGGCGAGAGGCTGAGTGGTTCTGTGCTGCGTCTCCGCAGCTGCACTATGGTTGTAAGAGCTGGCCTGGGGGTTCAGTGAGGTGGGCGCATCAGCACTGCAGGCCTGGCACAGAAAGGTGTGTGGGTGCTGTCTGCCTTGCTGTAGCTCTTATCTTACTATGTGAATTGAGGAAGTACAGACACACAGGGGACACTCATGACCATCCCCTGATGGCTGCAGTTTTTGGTTTTTTTTTTAATTATTTATTTGGCTGCTCTGGGTTTTAGTTGCTGCATGTGGGGTTTAGTTCCCTGACCAGGGATCGAACCCCCACATTGCAAGGAAGGCAGATTCTTAACCACTGGACCACCAGGGAAGTCCAGTGATTATTTCTATTGTTTTTATTTGAGCCCTGGGTGTGTTCCACATCCCACTGGTTACTATCGGGTGGGCATAACGGGTCAGCATTACTTGCTGAGCTCATCATCTCGTGATTTACGGAGGTCTGGCCATTGCTCCCTTCCCCACTGACCTCTGACCATTCTCCCCACTTTCAGATCTGTGCCATCATTGGCGGGACCTTCACTGTGGCCGGCATTCTGGACTCGTGTATCTTTACAGCCTCGGAGGCCTGGAAGAAGATCCAGCTGGGCAAGATGCATTGATGACCTGCCCGGCCCCACAGCCAAGGACCCGGGAGACCACCAGCCCTGCCCCGAGCACCCCATCTCCTGCCCTCTGTCTGGCCCAAGACCTGGCTGTGTCCCAAAGTGGGGGTGAGGGGAGGGAGGGGGTGGCTCCTAGGTTCGACGCTACCTCTTTTCCCCAAGTTTAATTTTAGATAAATTACACTGCCTGAAGTTGGGGCACCCGTTTCTTTCCCTGGAGAGCCCCAAGACCAGAGACGAGGCCAGACAGCTTGGGGACGCACTCCTGGGAGAGCTGCAGGCCCCTCCCCGCTGAAGGGAAGCCCAGAACCCACGCCAGTCAGCTCACAGCCAGGCTTTGACAATCTCACACCCCCTGCCGTTTGGTCCCACTGGCCACTTGGGTTCTGTCCTGGACAGGCAGCCTGCAGACCTGGGCTCCAGGTTCTGGACAGGCAGCCTGCAGACCTGGGCTCCAGGTTCTGGACCGGGCTGCCCAAAGGCTCCTTCAACAAAGTACGGTACTTCCCAGGCAGGCCCCTGAAATGTGGCGCCGTAGATGGAGCCCTCGCCTCTGCTCCATCCCTTCCTGCCTGACCTAGAGCCCAGGCCTCAAGGCCCACTCTCCCACGCCTTTCTTTTCCTACCCAGAAGCAGCTGCCCAGTGGCAGGGCAGCAGCCTGCGTAGACTCAAGTCTGCCCACTGGTCACTGGGCGCTTGGCGACTTCCCCTTCGTCTCTTCCGTCTCGTTCCTCTGCACCCCCTGCCAATGTGCCTCAGCCCCCATGCTGCGTGGCCCCAGCATGGCTTGGTGGAGGGGCAGGCTGTGACTGGGAAGTCATCCTTTGAGGACTAGACTTGGTTTGTACATCGATATCCAGATGGGAAGCATCATTTTCCGCGACCCTAAAGTAATCATGTCTTGGTCTTTCCCAGATGGCTGCCAGCGGTCCCAAAGCCTTAGGTGGGAGAAGCCAAGTGGACCAGCCCGTCCCATCTTAGCACATCCACCTTGGGCTCCCAAGGGTGCACAGCGCTTGGACCTCTCTGAACCCAGCTGTGGCCCACCTGCCCCACTGAGCTCCCCGTTAGCTGGCCACACAGCAACTCAGTCCTGGTTCCTGGGGTGGCTCCACTGTTTCCTCACTGGCTCCCGGGTGGGTCCCCACCCCACTGCTCCCCCTTCTCCTTCCCCTTTAGTCCTGGAAGGGAGGGGCCGTGGTCCAGGCACGAATTCCACCCAGGGAATTTTAGGTGTGCCCCTCTGTCCCAGCGAGAGAGCTGCCCACTGTTTTCCATTTATATCAAGATTGTTTGCATACTTTTGTAATTAAGGGGAGTGTCCAGTAGAAGGAATTTTAAAATTATCTCTATGGATGGTTCAAGTCTCTGCCTTTTGTGATTTTTGGCTCTAGATTCCAATTAGAGAAGCTTCCCTTTGCATTTGAGTTGATGGATGTAAGTGTAAACTGTATTTGGTTATTTCTGGTATCTGTGGCCACTCAGATGGATTTTTTTTTTTTTCCGCATTCTCTTCCCCCGTTACAAAAGGAGTCCCTTGGATGTATGAATATGTGTGCCTGTACATAGTGGACAGGGCAGGGTGGGGAAGTGTGTGGCATGCACATGAATTGAAATCCCACATTGATGCATTAAAAAAAAAATCTTTGAGGACATAGGGGATGTCAATTTCCTATGGAAGAGACACCTCTGACTCATAAGGAGAATCTCAAGGGAAAAAAATGTTTTAGTTCTTTCCCCACTCCTTGGGTTCAAATAGATTAAAAGGCTGATTTTCAGAAATATTGCTGTGTGTTACTTTTGACTTGCTTACGGTTGGGTAGCCTGGAGCCTGGGATCGTAGTCAGAATGGAATTTCATTCTAGAGGAGAGAAGCTGGGAAATATGGGGAGTATCTTTGAGCATGATCAGAAAGTCAAGAACCCTTGGATTCAGTCTTCCTTTATTGAATCCCTACAGGATGTTTTGCAATCGGCTACTTTCTTTCCTCTTCTTTTTAAAAAAATTTTATTTTATTGAGGTATTTGAGCTTGATTTACTATGCTGTGTTAACCTGATCTACTTACTTTCCAGTTGCATAGCTTCAGTTCAGGTCCTTAACCTCAAGGCACTGTTGCAGAAATTAAATCTATAGTTTGTGCAAATAAATTATACTGGATCAGATCAAGCTCATGTATGCAGGGAGTGGTACATGGTAAATTTTCAAAAACAGTACTTGTTCCACATAGGTATTCCCGGATCAAGTAAGGGAGACCCCTCACCAGCTTAAGAAAGGGACTTGCACAGACTTCCGCTGCCCAGTGCTTCAAAGCCTTCTCTGCACGGACGTGGATGAACATATCAGAGATGAGTGTGAGAGCGCACCAGTCTGCAAGAGACTCTTCACTGACCCTCTCTATTCTCTCTTTAACACTCTGTGTGACATTGAGTTATTGTGACACTGAGCTAGTGACCAGGAGTATATGCCCACCGGTGGTCAGAGGTGTGGGCTTCCCAGATGGCACTAGTGGTAAAGAATCCGCCTGCCAGTGCAGGAGTCTTGAGAGACGCAGGTTCGATCCCTGGGTCAAGAAGATCCCCTGGAGTAGGAAATGGCAACTCACTCCAGTATTCTTGCCTGAAAAATTCCACAGACAGAGGAGCGTGGCGGGCTGTAGTCCATGGCTGCAAAGAGTCAGACACAACTAAGTGTACACACAGACAGAGCTGTGTTCCCAAACTTGTTTGAGCCAGCTGGGCTTTGTGCTGTAGTGATGTGACTTAGTTAACCAGTGAAATACGATCGAAAAATGAAAGGATCTAGGAAAACTTAAGTTGAATATTTTGGAGAGACCTGGTAAAGGTGAGTTGCCACCCCTCCTCAAAATGCTACTGAACTCAGGGAGTACCCTGGCAGCAAGTGGTTAGGACTCAATGCTCCTACTGCGCGAGTCATGCAACTACACTCTACCCGCCCCCCCCCCCCCACAAAAAACCCCCCCCACCACC
>SJYV01000745.1:69047-132174 GCA_006410875.1 Neotragus pygmaeus
TGTGTGTGTGTGTGTCTCTGTGTGTCTGTGTCTGTGTGTGTTTAAGCTGCTTGGCATGCCGGATCTTAGTTCCACAAACCCATTGCCCTCTGCAGTGGAAGCACGGAGTCTTCACCACTGGACTGCCAGGGAAGTGCCTGGTGTCGTTTTTATGATTTCTGAACCAGTTCTTTCAGTTACCTAACCAAGTGCAGACTATAGTATTTTCATGGGAGAGGATTTCTCAATCAGGGCTTATGATACAAACCCAGAGTGGGCTAGGTGATGGGTTGGGGGCTGCAACTGCAGCAGAGGCGAAGTCGCAGAGGTGCTTCAGTGAGGAGCTCGCGTGAGCTCACAATGCTGAGCTCATGCTGCTTGGGGGCGGGGTGGTGCTGGGAAGCTTGGGGAGAAGTAGGCTGCAGCCGTGGGGCTTAGGAGTGGCAGCTATGTAGTTAGGTTCTACAGCTAAACGTCACAAGCTTTGCCCAAAACAAATGGCAGGCCACTGGCAAGCCTGATCCCTTCTTAAGCTGGTTCCTTAGCCGCTCCGCAGATAGAAGCCAATACGAGGGGCCTGTGTGGAGAACTTTCGCCCAAGACGCTCCCCTGCCCCGCCCCTCCCAGCAGTTGTCCTCTGTCAGTTCTGTGTGATGAGGTCATGCACTGTATTCTGACCAAAATGAGTAATTTTTATCTCAACTCTTATAATAATAGCGACCAGTGGTTCAGGCCTTGTCTTTCTTAATCCTCACAGCAGTCCTACAAGGTGGCAGCTGCCTCCTTGTTAAAGGAGGACACTGAACTTAGTAACTCATCTAGGGCGCACAGCTAGCACGTGGTGAAGCTGGCATTCAGAGCCAGGCTCGCGCGCCTCCAGGTTTACGGAGGATTGAGCGGCTCTGCCTTTCTACCCACAGTCCTTGTCGAAAGAGTAAACTGACTCCTCCCCCTAAAGAGAGGGGCTGGGAACTGAAAGCCGGGAGGGCCCTTTTGGTCTTCGGTTTTCTCCCTTTTAAACACCCTGCAAAGGAAAGCTGAGTTGAACACTGGGGGACTTGATTTTTTTTTTTTTAATAGTTTGTATTAGAGCTGAGGTTTGTTTGTTTATTTGGCAGCGGTGGGTCTCAGCTGTAGCACACTAGATCTTCGATCCTTTAGGTACAGCATGCGGGATTTAGTTCCCTGATCAAAGGTGGAACCCAGGCCTCCTGCATTGGAAGCATGGAGTCTTAGCCACTGGATCACCAGGGAAATCCCATAGGGGGATCTTCTTCAGCAAAAATTTTAAACCCTTACAACATGATTTTATTTACACAGATAATACATGCTCATAGCCCCACTGGAGGAAAAGCAGAAAAGAGCAAAAAGGGAAAAAAGGAAAATTAAAGTCACCCATTATACCTGGAACTAACACAACATTGTAAATAAACTATAACCCAATACATTTTGTAAAGATCAAGAGTAAATGAAAGTAGGATTAAAAATAAAGTCACCCATAATCCCACTCACTAATCAGGGATCATCATTTTTAATACTTTTGTGATATTCCATAAACAAAATGGAATCATGCTGTTAACATTATTTTGTAGTTTGCTTTTTTCCTCATGTAATAGACACCTTCCTATGTTAGTAACAGTGGATGTTCTCATTATCTTATTGGCTGCAAGATAGCAATAATGATTAGGTATCTGATAGTGAATCATGCTCCCATCTCATTCAGAACCCGTTTTCTCACTTGTAAAAGGGACACGTTAAAGGACTGTCTACTAGATTAAATAAGGTAATGTTTATAAAGCACAATGTCTGACAGCAAATGCTCAACCTAATACAATGAGCTGTAATAATTCACTCATTTAAGAAATAATAATTTCTTGGAATTTCCTGGCAGTCCAGTGGTTAAGACTGCACACTTTAACTGCTGAAGGCCTAGGTTTGATCCCTTGTTGAGGAACTACAATCCGATGAGCCACATGAAGTGGCAAAAAAAAAAAAAGGCAAATTATTTCTACCATATGTTAAGTGCTTACTTTGTGACAGACATTGTGCTAAAGATTCATGAAATCCTGACATCAGACTCATGAGGTGGGGGCTCTTATTATTCCCATTTGACAGATGAGGAAAGTGAGTGACCAAGAGGCTAAATATGTCACCCAAAGCTCCCGGGCCAGTAAGTGGTGGAGATCCAAACCCAGGCAGTCAGAATCCAGGGCTCTCACACTTCCCCACCACCTTACTCTCTGCTTCGGAGGCACAAAAATGTTCCCCTGGCATTCCCTCTGAGCCAGGCACTATGCTAGATCCTACGGTGTTATGCCAGTCTCTGCGTGTTTCCAAGGTGGGCATGTGGCAGGATAGTAAATCTATTAGATCCTATTAGAACGGCAGAACCTCAATCTTTTGTCATTTTATCTAGTGATGTCCCTTAATTCTTTTGAGCCATTGGAGGCAGAGGCTTCCCAGGTGGCGCTACAGGCCAATGCAAGAGGCATACGAGATGCCAGTTCGATCCCTGGGTGGGGAAGATCCCCTGGAGGAGGAAATGGCAACCCACTTCAGTATTCTTGCCTGGGAAATCCCTTGGACAGGGAAGCCTGGTGGGCTACAGTCCATGGGGTTGAAAAGAGTCAGACACGACTAAAGCAGAGAGCAGAGGGTGGGGATGAAGAAATGGCTCTCCTCTCTGGTTGATAGTGAATATATCCTGATAATCCTGGGTTGTAACGATCTACCCTCATGTGGTTGCTCCTCACCAGTGAGGCCCTGCTCTCCTTGGGAGCAGGGACAGATTTCACTCCTTCCGATATTTCTTTGCTCTGGCCCTAAACCTGTGCCTCCATGTAGGTACCACATACATGGCAAATGAATTAATGAGCAAATGGATGCACGTGTGGGTAAACGAATGAATGTGATAGGGAAATAATGAATGAGCCAAGAAGGGGCCAGTGAGCAAGTGAATGGATGTATGAATGAACAACTTCTTGGGTGCTTGGGTCTGATGAACGCTGTAAGAGCTGCCCTGAAAACGCTATGACCATCTGTGTGCACTCAGTCATAATGGCCTTTGCTCCTGCCTTGCCCACAGGAAGTGACTTCCTTTTCACCCCCAGCTTTATTGAGATATAATTGAACTATAACATTCTGAATTTAAGACGTACTGTGTTAACTTGATNGTGGCTCCAAACCCACAGGATCGCTAGTCCAAAGAATCCTGGCTGTGCTACCAAGTTTTTAAAGGCTCACAGAATTTAAAATGGGAGAGCAAGCGCAGCTTCAGTCGGCACAAGCACACTGCACGTGTTTAGATCAAACACAGAAGTTTATAGTCTGCGTCTTTGGGAGTTAATGGCAAAAGTCTGATTCTGGTGTGGCCTGCCCCTAGGGCCATTGTGGAGCAAGGCCCACAAAGAGGCCTCTGCCCTCTAGGAATAATCTCTCTACCTGCATGCTCAGTCATGTCCGACTCTTCACAACCCCAGGGACTGTAGCCCACCAGGCTCCTGTGTCCACTGGATTCTCCAGGCAAAATACTGGAGTGAGTTGCCATTTCCTCCTCCAGGGGAATCTTCCTGACCCAGGGATCAAACTACGTCCCCTGTATTGGCAGGCAGATTATTTTACCACTGACCTACCTGAGAGGGCCTTAGGAATAATACTGGTTGTAACAGTCTGGCTGCTATGTGCCAAACACTGTTCTAAACGCAGGAAACTGGATTAACACACTTAGTCTTCATAACAATTCGAAGAGTCACCTACTTTATATCATCCCCATTTCACAGATAAGTGAACAGGCTCAGACCGAGAAGGCAATGGCACTTCTCCCCACTCCAGTACTCTTGCCTGGAAAATCCCATGGATGGAGGAGCCTGGTGGGCTGCAGTCCATGGGGTCGCTAAGAGTCGGACATGACTGAGCGACTTCATTTTCACTTTTCACTTTCGTGCATTGGAGAAGGAAATGGCAACCCACTCCAGTGTTCTTGCCTGGAGAATCCCAGGGATGGGGGAGCCTGGTGGGCTGCCGTCTATGGGGTCGCACAGAGTCAGACACAACTGATGTGACTTAGCAGCAGCAGCAGCAGCAGCAGCAAACAGGCTCAGAAACATGGAGGCATCTCCCCAAGCTTCAGCTGCTTGAAGAGCCACTTGAGTTCATGTGTCATTCTACAACCCCAGCTTTTCTAAAAGACGGGGGAAGTTTTGCAAAAGACAAATGGTGGGTTTGTAATGTCCCTCAAACATTGGTGCACCTCAAAGTCTTTGGTGAGGGGGAGTGTTTGCTCTAAATTCAGAGACCCTGACCCCAACCTAATACTGTCTGACTTGGTAGGGCGGTAGTGGAACATGAAAATTTGCATTTTGAACAGACTTCTCAGTGATTGTGAAGAAGCAAGTGAGCCAACTGCATTTAAAGCACCACGTTGTTTAATCACCCCAATCATTTGCCTAAACAACCTGAGGAGGGTAACGGAGCAAAGATTTTTGAGTGGGAAAGAGACTATTAATAATGTACCTTTAAAAAGAACAGGTGGCTTCCATGGTTGCTCACACTATACAAAATCTGCCTGCAATGCGGAAAACCCAGGTTCGATCCCTGGGTCGGGAAGATCCCCTGGAGAAAGGCGTGGCAACTCATTCCTGTATCCTTGCCTGGAGAATCCCCACGGACAGAGGAGCCTGGTGGGCTACAGTCCATGGGGTCAGAAAGATTAAGACACGACTGAGCGACCAACACACACATAAAGAGAACATCAACAAGGCTTTATTGCAAGCCCTACAAATCTGCCCTTTCTCCCCGGCAGCACCAAGTCCCTGGGTTCCGAGCGTGATCCCCGGAGCCGCCTAACCACCCAGGCTCCCTGGAAACGAGCCACTGCGATCCCACCCCAAGCCTCAGGGGGCACTATTCAGTTTCGTTCTGATGGGAACGGAGCATTGTTTTCTTTCTGCGCTTGCGCAACAAGAAAGCCTCATTTCCGTCCCAAGGCGCGCACCGTCTGAACTCGGCGGTCGCTCGGTGAGTGAGTGAAGCCGGTGAATTATGCGGCTACGAAGCCCTGCGCTCCACTGGACTCAATCCTGCCTGCCCAGGGGTCTGGCCGCCTCCCCGGAGATCTCTCTGCGTGACCCCCAGCCGTGCATTCTTTTGCAGTCTGAGCCCTCGTCCTTCAGTCTCAAGGCCCCAGTGCCCCCCCCCACCCGTTTACTTCAGCACGCGCCCTCCACGTTCGTCTTGCTCTGTGTAACACCTAGACCTTTCATATCCTTCGTTTTCCTCCCTTAGTCTCCTTTCGAGGCCACCTCCCTAGAACCTCTGGACGGGGATGGAGAGAAGTGTCCCGGATGGAGAGAAAGCCCTGGTATCCCACCGAGCCGCTCTTTCCCTTTCCTCTATTTGCAGACGAACACGATGAAGTTCAACCCCTTCGTGACCTCGGACCGCAGCAAAAACCGCAAACGTCATTTCAATGCCCCCTCCCACGTGCGCAGGAAAATCATGTCGTCTCCACTCTCCAAGGAGCTGCGACAGAAGTACAACGTCCGCTCCATGCCCATCCGTAAGGACGACGAGGTCCAGGTACTTGTCTCCCGGGCTCTAGTTACCCACCTGCGTGGCGCTCGGGCGCCGCCTTCGCCGGAAAGTGTCGACAGTGCTTGGACGTGGAGGAGTCAGAGACTCACACGCCCTCAGCACCGGGGCAGATGATGTGACCCTGCAGGTGACGGGAGTTGGGGCCCAGAGTCACCGGAGCGCGCCTACCCATCTTAATATAGAGTATTCCAACTCAATTATTTAATAATAATTACTATAGAAGTTTTGCTTTGCTTTGCCAGCCAAGCAGAACAATGCTTTATTTTTTAGTCCAGAGGTTGCTAGTTCCCAGACACTGCTCCGGGGAAGTGTGTTGGATCTTTGCAGGGGAAGGTGTTGAAATAAGAGTAAGGTTTTGGTATCATTGGGTTTAGTAGAAGCTGCACATTTGACGGTGCTGGATTTGGCAGGGAGAATGGGGAAGCAAATCAGAGGCGTGAAATTTTGAGAAAGTATAAGCTGTCTGTTTTCTGACTGGAGCTTAGAATGTTTAGTAGGGAAGGGAAGTGAAGGTAAGATAGATCAGAGCTATATTCACACCTTGAAGAAATATATATTGAGCATTTACCAGACCAGGCACCGTTCCCTAGAACTCTAGTGGTGAACATCATCCTCAGGGTCCCTGTTGCAATAGGGCTTACATTTGAGAATGGGGTTTCCCGACCTCCGCACTGTTGACTTCTTGGGCTGGGTAATTCTTTGCTGTGGTGAGCTCTCCTGTGCATTGTAGGATGTTTAGCAGCATCCCTGGCTTCTCCCCACTAGATGCCAGTAGCACCTTCTCACAGTTAGGATAAGCAGAACTATCAGTATTTCCAGGTATTGTCCCTGGGGAGCAAAATTCATCCCTGACCACCTCCCCCAGTTGAGAACCATTATTTTAGAGAATGAAGTAAGGAATTTGGTGTATCTGTAAGGGACTGGGACTTGGAAGGTTTGAGGAGGAAAAGGTCAGAAGCAGGAGAGAAGTTAGGTTGAGAATGTGACAGGAATAGAGTGGGAAAAAATAATTTGGAAGTATGGTCCAGCCTCTTCTCTTCTGGACCCTTCCCATCAGACATGCTCTAGTTTATGTTTTGTTTTTTTGGCCACAAGGCATGTGGGAGCTTAGCTCCCTGACCAAGGATTGAACCCGCACCCTCTGTATTAGAAGGTGAAGTCTTAACCCTTGGACCTCCAGGGAAGTCCCTCAGACATGCTCTAGAATGGGGGATTGCAGGTGCCTGTAGGTGCCAGTCAGGGATGCGCAGGAACACCTGTAGGTGCCAGTTAGGGATATGCAGCCTCTTCAGTTGTCAAATTCTCCAGTTTTGTGAGACCTGGAAAACCTGGATTCTTTCTTTTATAGAAACTGCTTTTGGCTGAGATCACCAAAAACCTCTTTATGATTAAATTCAGTGGTCCCATCTTCATCTGACTGTCCTTGACTTTTTCAGCAGCATTTGGCATGGGTGGCATCACCTTACTGCTTGAAATCGTCTCTCTTTTTAGCTTCTGTGACACTTCAAGCTCCCAGTTTACTTCCAACTTCTCAGCCTCCATTGCTGGCTAGTTCTCCTCTGATCCCTAAATACTAGAGTTTGTCAGGGCCTGCACCTGCTCTTCCATTGGCTGGCCTACATTGTCTACCTAGGTGGTATTACTTATACCTAGAGTTTAAAATATCTGCTCTAGGCTAACACCTTCCTCCTTTATATCCTTTCTAACCACTTTTCTGACCACAGACCTAAGATCTAACTGCCTGCTGAACGTCTTAATTTGGATATCGCACAGACATCTCAAGCTTCTTATGCATGAGATCCTGACACTGCCACTTCCTCTAAAATCTGATTCTCCTCCCATCTTTCACACCTCAGTAAGTGATGCTTCTATCTCCCCACCTGTATATACCATAAACCTTTACGTTATTCTTAACTTTCCCTAACCCCTCTTTTCTGTCACTGTGTCTTGTTGATATTACGATCAAAATAAGTCTTAAATCTGACACTTCTTTATATTTCCATCTTAGTTCAAAGCATCTTCAGCTTCCACTGTTAACCCTAATCCATTCTCTACAGACAAATTATTTGCAAATCAGAGCCTACTTAAAACCTATCAGTGGTGCTTGATGTGCTAAGCGTAACATCTAAATCATTGATAAGGTCCAGTGATCCAGTCCAGGCCTAATTCTCCAACCCCATCTCATTTTATAAGCCCCCCACTTGCACCGTACATCAGATACATCTTTTCAGGTCCTTCGAATGCTCTGGGTCTTTGTCCAGAATGCTCCCTCTGCCTGGAGTGCTCTTCTCCCCTTTACCTAACTCCTCATTTTGCAGGTCTTACCATTTCAGTATCTTCCCATGTGCCCTCTTCATGGATCACATATTTGTATGTTTACCTGTTAACTGCTTACTATTCATCAGACCAGGCTCTCTGAGGCCAGAGAACTTTTCTGACCTCAGTGCAGAGCCTGGCACACAGCAGGGGCACAATCAATATTTATTAAATGGATGAAAATGATCGACTGAATGGAATTGGAACGTGACATAAAGAAAAGGGGACATGAACTGTTTCCTTCTTAGATATGAAGACAATGAAACTCAGTTAAAATAATAAAGAATCATATAGAAAATGAGTGTCCAGGCCAGGAATACAGGTCCCTTAACTCCAGAGGTCATTTGGGGTAAGCACGTCTCCAGCCAGGAAAGTAAAACAGTACAATTAGGCTTGTTAAAACTGCCTTTTCTCTCGGCATCCTCTAAGTCTCACCTGCCTCCTCCTCTGAGTAGTTGAGTCTTCCTCCTACTTTACAGAGGGAATTAAAACCATCATCCAGGAACTTCCAGAGCTCCTGGCTCCACACCCTCTGGCTTAATACCTGCATTTCCACCCCTCCTGTCTTCATTCTCTCCTGTTATAAATCCTGTTTCTATCTGAAGCTCTCCCTCTGCCACTGAACGTGACATCCACCACTCTCTTCTCTCTTCAGATCCTTCTATCCATTATCTCCTTTCTCTACAGCTTCCTGCACCTTTCCCTCCATACTTGTTCATTTAAACACATTAATGTTTCCCCTTCTTGAATAATAAAAAATTATCCCTTAACTTCACATCCCCATAGAGCACATGTCCTCTTTCCGGTCCTCTTCAGATCCAGGCTTCTTGGGCCAGGCTTTTTTCATCTTCATCTTTCCACCTCTGGTGAATTCACGGCCTCACCATACACAACTTTCATCCCTCTGCTCCACCAAAAGCACTGTAGCCATGACCACCAGTGACCAGCTTGTTGTCACCTGTTACTTAATCCTTTCTGTTCTTGACCATTCCACAGCATCTGACCTTCTCATCGCTCCTGTAACACCACATTCCCTGGTTTCCCTTTTATTTATTTATTTATGGTTGTGCTGGGAGAAGGCAGTGGCACCCCACTCCAGTACTCTTGCCTGGAAAATCCCAGGGACGGGGGAGCCTGATGGGCTGCCGTCTATGGGGTCACACAGAGTCGGACACGACTGAAGCGACTTGGCAGCAGCATGGTTGTGCTGGGTCTTCATCGCTACGTGGGCTTTTCCCTGGTTGTGGCAAGCGGGAACTGCTCTGGTTTCAGTAGGTGGCCTCATTGTGGTGACTTCTCCTGTTGCAGAGCAGGGGCTCCAGGGGCCACAGTTGCGGCAGACAGGCTTAATGGTTCCGTGGCCTGTGGGATCTTCCCAAACCAGGGATTTAACTGCGTCTCTTGCATTGCCAGGTGTATTCTTTACCCCTGAGCCTGGTTTCCCATTCTTTTAGGCTGCTTCAGTCTCTTGTAAACCCTTCCAAAATGTTGGCTTTTCTTAGATTTCTACATTCTGCCCTTGTCTCATACCAGCAGTTCCCTGAGTAAACTCAGGCTTTGAGTTGCCATGTCTGTGGATGACTCTCACGTCTTTGTTGCCGGCCCAGTTGGCCTTCCCCGTGTATGGAATCTCCCCGTTCCATGCCTCTGGGAAAGGCATGCCCATACATCCAAGTGTGCAGCTGGACCCTGGATGTCCTCCTCACCTCGTCCCTCACCTCTCAGTCCATTGACTGAGTCTTTTCCCGTCTCCTTCCTCACTGGGTCTAGTGTTTAATCTACTTTTTTTCTGATGATAAAATATTTGTGTTAATTGTAGAAATCTTGAAATGTGGACTAATATAAATTAAGAATTATACTTCCTAATGGCAACCGTTATTGGCATTGGGATATATTTTCATCTTGTGTATACCATATGTATGAAGCATATTCACACAAGATTCAGACTGTATTGTGTTTAGCTTTGTATTCTTTTTTCTCTAAACGTCATATCTTGAAAATTTCCCTAGTTCATAAATTGTTTTTTGAAAACATGGACTTTAGATGGTTGCATGAGAATCTCAACATAATTTTTTTCTGTCTTTTTAAATTGAAGTGTAGTTGATTTACAATGTTGTGTTAGTTTTATTCTCAGGACTAGTTGTGTGATGACCAACCTACTTCAAGGAATGTTTTGTTCAGGTAAGAGAAGGAAAAAATCAGGTGAAGAACCTCCACCTGACTTAGAATAACACAGAGAAGATATATACCAGAAAAAAAAAAAGGCTGATTTTGACTGCCAAGATTAATCTGTTTTTTGTGCAAAAAGTTTCATTGTTAGCCTGTATGTTCCCGATCTTTAGTTTCCTTACTATGATATTCAAGCATTAGAAATGGGGAGAATTCACTTTTGTATTTTCTCTTAGGTGGTTCGAGGACACTACAAAGGTCAGCAAATTGGCAAGGTTGTCCAGGTGTATAGAAAGAAATACGTCATCTACATTGAACGGGTGCAGCGCGAGAAGGCTAACGGCACAACTGTCCACGTGGGCATTCACCCCAGCAAGGTATGGCCCGGGGCCACACGGTGGCAGTGGCTGCGTATCCCAGCATTCCTGCTGGAGTTGTTGTGCATCAGTCTTGCCCGCACAGGCAGATGTGATAAGGACTTTAGAGGGAGGTCAGGCAGGCTTGGTTGGTCACTGGCTAGTGGTAGCATCAGGGATCCAGATTCTTTCCTTGTGTGTTCTGTCACCCTTGGTGATGGCCCATCTGCAAGCCGGTGGCAAGAGTGTTGCAGGCATGACTCCCCGTGACGGAGTGTGCAGAGGGACTAGAGAGAACACCTCTTCCTTCAGCCCTCACTCCCAGCTAGTGGAATTGACCATTGCTCTCTTAAACTCCCAGCTTATACGCCGTAGAGTCTCTCCTCCAGAGTTTCAGATCCTTTAAGGGCAGAATGGCCTGGCGTGCTGCAATTCATGGAGTCGCAAAGAGTCAGACACGACTGAGCGACTGAACTGAACTGAACTGAAGGGCAGAATGGTTGGGTCTCACTCATCTGTGTGATCTGTATATCGCCCAGTAGCTGGTGGGAATACAGTATTTTTAAAAACAATGTATTTTGCCAGCCAAGGGATGATAGACAAACCATCCGTGTTGGTAGTATAATCTTCNAGGGCAGAATGGTTGGGTCTCACTCATCTGTGTGATCTGTATATCGCCCAGTAGCTGGTGGGAATACAGTATTTTTAAAAACAATGTATTTTGCCAGCCAAGGGATGATAGACAAACCATCCGTGTTGGTAGTATAATCTTCAGTCTTTGTATCACTAAACTACATAAATGGTCCCTAGACCCACAGGAGTTAGGGGTTGGAGATTGGGTAGCAGAAGAAAGAACCCAGGCTGCTATCATTGAGGGAAGATCTGCTGTATGAGATAATTATGCTTTTAAGTCCTTTCCCCGTAAAAAAGAAATCAAGATCTGTTTGTTTTCTCATCCTAACAGGTGGTCATCACCAGGCTAAAACTGGACAAAGATCGGAAAAAAATTCTTGAACGCAAAGCCAAATCTCGACAGGTTGGGAAAGAAAAAGGAAAATATAAGGAGGAACTTATTGAGAAAATGCAGGAATGAATATACCCTGTTGCACAACCATGGTTTATCTGTAGGTTTTTTACCTGGCATATAGGCCTTTAAAACTTTTCAAGATGTCTCTCTCTCGGGTATTTTATTTCCTTCCTATTTTGTTATTATTTATGTGGTTCTGTAAATCCACTTCTGCTGTTTTGATTAATAATTTTATGAATAAAAATTGGAAATGTTTTCTTGTTCCGAATGTTCAGTCGCTCAGTCGTGTCCTACTCTTTGCGACCCTATGAATCGCAGCACGCCAGGCCTCCCTGTCCATCACCATCTCCCGGAGTTCACTCAGACTCACGTTCATCGAGTCCGTGATGCCATCCAGCCATCTCATCCTCTTGTCGTTCCCTTCTCCTCCTGCCCCCAATCCCTCCCAGCATCAGTCTTTTCCAATGAGTCAACCCTTCACATGAGGTGGCCAAAGTACTGGAGTTTCAGCTTTAGCATCATTCCTTCCAAAGAAATCCCAGGACTGATGTCCTTCAGAATGGACTGGTTGGATCTCCTTGCAATCCAAGGGACTCTCAAGAGTCTTCTCCAACACCACAGTTCAAAAGCATCAATTCTTCGGCGTTCAGCCTTCACAGTCCAATTCTCACATCCATTCATGACCACAGGAAAAACCATAGCCTTGACTAGACGGACCTTAGTCGGCAAAGTAATGTCTCTGCTTTTGAATATGCTATCTAGGTTGGTCATAACTTTTCTTCCAAAGAGTAAGCGTCTTCTCATTTCATGGCTGCAGTCACCATCTGCAGTGATTTTGGAGCCCCAAAAAAGTCTTTGACACTGTTTCCACTGTTTCCCCATCTATTTCCCATGAAGTGATGGGACCGATGCCATGATCTTCATTTTCTGAATGTTGAGCTTTAAGCGAACTTTTTCGCTTTCCTCTTTCACTTTCATCAAGAGGCTTTTTAGTTCCTCACTTTCTGCCATAAGGGTGGTGTCATCTGCATATCTGAGGTTATTGATATTTCTCCCGGAAATCTTGATTCCAAGTATTTATAGATAAAATCCATCTGAATTCCCAGTTCCCCATTGAGTCTTTCATACTTTTAATCCACAGAGAGCAGCACAGTAGCAGCTGTGAGATAAAGACAGCCTTGCTCCTGCTTAGAGCCTCATGCTGACAGGGTGGACAGGACAGGGCTCTGGCTCCTGATGCAGAGGACTGCCCTGCTTGACAGAAGTCAGCCTGTGCCTGGCAGGCACAAGGCCCCACCGAGAGCAGCGCCGCTTAGCACTCCCACCCTGGCCTGCCACGCTGCCCTCTGGCCAGCTTCCTCTCCTCCACACCCTAACCAACTCAGGGACGTGGAGATCCCATACCCAGCTGCCCGGCCCAAGTCTTGACATTGCTAGTGCTATCTCCGTGTGACTGAAATGCTGATGGCCTACAGGCAAGACTTGACTTGGTTCACAGGTTTTTTTTCTTGTCCTATTGTTTTCATAACTTTAAAAATTAATTTCCAACATATAAAATGTAATGAGAACACAGAGAAATCCAGACCTTTTGTTTCATCTGGCTGAGTGAGGCCCTCAGCTGCACAGCATCAGTGTGTGGAGACAGGGGACTCCTCCTGTCCTCCATGGACTCCAATCTAACTTCTAGTCATTCCTTAAGATTAGCTTCAGAGCCACATCTAAAATCCTCCCTTGCCCCTATGGTAAACAATCTATTGATTAATGCATCAAACAGCCTTTTATGGTTCTCTAGTAACACAGGGTTTATCTGACACTGTTGTTTCTTAATACGTGTTGACTGATTCCATTATTTTCCATTTTCACTGCTGAAGAAAATGAGTTTAGGGTAACTGCCCAAATCCCAGAGAGCATAAGAGATAGAGCTAGGATTTGAACCCAGGCCTTGGTGCATCAAAGGACATTCACCTCCTGCATCAGCCCGCTCTGGTATTCCTCCCTCCACTCTTGGCAACCCCTCATTAGAGTCTGATCAGAGCCTAGACGCATGGAGCAGAAGAATCTGTTTGCAGCAACAGTGCTGTAGTGGGAAGAGCCCTGTCACCAGCCCCCAAGTGGAAACACGGCTCTGCCACGGGGTGGTCAGAGGCCTTCGAGCAAGCTGCTCATCTCAGCTTCCATTTTCTCGGTAGAAGAAGACGTCAGTCACTCAGTTGTGTCCGACTGTGACCCCATGGACTGTTGCCTGCCAGGTTCCTCTGTCCGTGGAATTCTCCAGGCAAGAATACAGTAGGTAGCCATTCCCTTCTCCAGGGGCCCTCCCACCCAGGGATCAAATCTAGGTCTCCTGCATTGCAGGCAGATTCTTTACTGTCAGAGCCAAAAGAAAATAATACTTGCACTGCCTTCCTGTCTCACGGAAAATGCAGAAATAAAATGCCAGGATCAAATGGGCTATTACTGAGCACACTTCGAAAGTATGAGTCTATAAATTCTAATATTGCTATTATTATTCAATATTTCCAATTCTAACATTCACCTTGCACTCAAGTAATGATTTTTCACAGAAGATTCATAAGATCACAAACCACAGAACTCAACATGCATGTTCTGACTGCAGTGTTGATTTAAGAGAGAGNTTCCAATTCTAACATTCACCTTGCACTCAAGTAATGATTTTTCACAGAAGATTCATAAGATCACAAACCACAGAACTCAACATGCATGTTCTGACTGCAGCGTTGATTTAAGAGAGAGCAGAATGATCCCAGCTCTAGAGTCAGAGGAATCTTAAGTCCTGTTCTGGTCTTTGGTTAGCCCTTTTTATGAGTCTCTGTTTCCCTATTTTGTGTAAGAAGCTAGAAACACTGATCTTCAAGACTGAAAATTAAAGTAGCAGTCCACCAGACTCCACTGATTTTAGGAGTCAATGTGGGTGCTTGCTAACAGTCTCTACCTCCTTGCCTGGAGATTCTGCGATGCAGTAGGTCTGAAGAGAGAGGCCTCTTCAGACCACTTCACATGGCCATTGTATGATACTTATGACTAGGTAAATTTGGGAAATTGTGGATCAGGAGTCTACAAATCACAGCACATAAAATATAGTAGGTGCCCAAAACATGGCGACTGTATCAGCGCACTGAGCTGTGTGTCTAGCAGGTGCGATGAATAGGTCAACCAGTAAGGGCTGGAGTTGGTTTCTTTAATTTTTGTCTTCATTCTTGATAACACATGTTTTAGGCCCCCAAATCTGAATAAAAGATTTCAAACTAGGTTAAACTTATAGTAAGATAATATCTTCTGATTCCTGGTCTGGGCCCTAGGCTCCAACCATTACTCTCACTATTATACTTAAATTATGATTATTTCCTAGGAATCAGATTTGGTTTCTTTTCAGCAACATGTTCAAGTGATAGATAAGAGTTTCAAGAACTGTAATCTCCCCCAAATCACACCAGACTTCTTATCATCAGTCATGTGAATAATAGTGCATGATCAAGAGCAGGAATTCGGCATCAACTGAGAGCTAATCCCAGCTCTGTCATCTCCTAGCTGTGTGACTCTGAGCAAATGGCCTAACCTCTCTGGGCCTGTATGGTTATCTATAAAATGGAGATGAAATGAGTACCTACCAAATAGAGTTGTCAAGACTTACTACTTAAGATACTGTGTGTAGAGCATAGAGAACTCAGCAAGTGATAGATACTGTCTTCTGAGGAGATTGCAGTGGGTTTGTCTGCAGGAATAGAGGGAAAAGTTTTTCTCCAGGGAGTCTGGATAAATGCTGGTTCTTGACCAAAGTGGGAAGGTTTAAAGGCAGCAGTATTGTGCTTGGGCTGCTGCAGGAAATTGGGACTGTAGAATGCCAGCTGGGTGGGCCTGCTTATCAAGGTTCAGGCTTGGGAGGGGGGTTTAGCATGTATCCTGGAATGAGTTTGAATTAAGTAGTTTCCTACTGACCTTTTCATCAAATTTGCAGATGTCCACTTAACATGAGTAAGTCCCCTGTGTTATTTTGGAAAGACTCCAAAATTTCACACTTCAGATAACGCCTTCTGAGTGTCTGCTTTCACAGTGCACTGGGGTCTGAGATGTTCAGCTACAGGGCTTTCCACGTGAGTTGGGTAAGCAAGGAAGTAATCAGATCTGGGAACCAGGCAGAACTTTACTAACCAAGAGTCCTCTGTACTCTGCTGATGCTACAGACTATAGAGTTGAGCAGTTCCAATCTGGTAATGGCTTGGGTCTTTGTTCATGGTTCTTTTTAATTAGTTTTTTTCTTTTAAAGAAAAAAAAAACTGAACAGAGGAGAGTGGCAGGCTACAGTCCATTGGGTCACAAAGAGTTGGACACAACTGAAGCGACTTAGCATGCACACATGCATATATAGTACAACATAAAAAGGTACAAAAGGTATACGGTGCTCAGTAATTTTGAGTACATTGACTCTTAGTTACTCAGTTCACCCCAGAAACAGTCACTGTTTCCAGTCTTTTGTATCCTTCTAGAAATATTCTATACATGCATGATTGAGTTTTTACTAAAGTCTGGTCCATGAATAGGTCTTCATGAGAATGGCAGGTCATCCAAATTTAATTAGCAATATGAGGTTGATTTATTTCCTGAACACCATAATTATAATACGCATCAATATAAGTAAAATGTTATTTATTCATCAGAAATAACTAAATCAACCACATCCTAGCCTATCCCTAATATGAGGGCAGCTAATTCTGCAACAGGTTTTCAAAGGTTTCATCTTATGTCTTAGATGTCTCTATCTTTTAAAGTAGTGTATAATTTAAGGGGTTTTTTCTTTTGGTGGTTTACTATTTGAGATAGAAGAGGGAGCGTGGTTTACTAGGAAGAATAGGAGCTACAAAGACTTACATATAGATCCCAGTTTTATCTCTTAAAACAGCTAGACCTTGAGCAAGTTACAAATCTGAGCCTCTCTTTCTTAATATGTAGAGTGAATTTAATAACACCTACTTAGGTGTTGTGAGCACTCAGTGAGACAGGTAATTCAGAGCACCTTGTTTAATGACTGATGAGTAGCCATCAAAACTGGTAGCTGCCATAATCAGTGGTATCAGCCCAAAGTACACTTTCCCTATACATAAGCGGAGTAAACAGCAGTAAATTATGCTGGAGTTTCCGCTTCTCCACTAACTTCCAACCTTCTCAATCAACTTGGAAAGGAGCTTTACGACTGTGGTTTTGTAACCCCATGTTCCTGTTTAGGAGCTCCTTGGGGTTTGCACTGGAGCGTTTCGGTCCACTCTTATTTACTCTATCCTACTGAAGTTGCCTCTGAGACTTTTCCTCTAATTTAAAAATTACTGAGCAACTTCCCTGGTGGTCCAGTGGTTGAGAATCCCTGCCAATGCAGAGGACACGGGTTCAATCCGTGGTCCAGGAAGATTCCACAAGCTGCAAAGCAACTAAGCCCAAGCGCCAGAGCTACTGAATGAAGCCCATGCACCCTAAAGCCCATGCTCCTTGAAAGAGAAGCCAGTGCTATGAGAAGCCCGCACATTGCTACTGGAGAGCAGCTCGCACTTACTCCAACTAGAGAAAGCCCACTTGCAACAACAAAGACTCAGCCAAAAATAAAATAAATAAAAGTTACTGAGGACCCAAAGACCTTTATTATGTGGGTTACATCTATCAAAATAATTCACCATATTACACATTAACATTGTAAGATTTTAATTCATTTAAAAAATGATAAACCCAAAACATGTTAATGTTTTTACAGAAAATAACTACCTTTTCCAAAACAAAACCAAAAAAAAGTAGCCAAAGGAATGACATTGTGCACAGTTCCTTTATGTCTGGCTTAGTAGAAAACAAATGGATTCTTATAATGCTTCTGCAATCAACCTGTTGCAATGATGTTCTTGGTGAAGCAAAGAAGAAAATTCAGTGTCAAATTCAGCGTCACATAGATTAGTGTTTAGAAAAGACAGGACCTGGCTGACCCACTGGGAGAGTGTCTAGGACTCTCCAGCAGTCCTGGGACCATGCTGCCCAAAGTCTCATTTTTTTCTTGCAGGAGACCTGAAACCAGAGAATATTTCTTCATTTGGAGGGTCACTGAATCCTAGCTCTTGGCCTTCTCCACAGCTTTCACTTGGAATGTGATAAAATGTTTTTGACAGACTGACTGATAGAGGGAGCTATTGGCCAATACTAGCCTACATATATATATACACCCAGATTAAAGTGTTTTGTCTCTCACAGAGGCTGAAACAGGTTTCAGCCCAGTGTCTGAACAGAACCAGTGTCTGAACAGCTACATGCCTGTGCTCCTGACATCTGCTTCTCAGAGAGGCTGCTAAGAAGGCAAGGCAAAAGGTAGACTCACCAAGATCAACTTAAAAGAAAATACTGCACTAATTTAAGAAAGGGGGAAATTTTTTACAATAGCCAAAAAAGTGGAAGCAACCCAACTATCCAATCATGGATGAATGGAAAAACAAAATGCGGTATGTACATACAGTGGAATATTATTCAACCTTAAGAAGGATGGAAATTCTGATATGTGCTACCACATGGATGAATCTCAAGGACATTATGCTCAGTGATACATAAGCCAGTCACAAAAAGACGAATGTTATACATAAGCCAGTCACAAAAAGACGAATGTTCTGTGATTTTACTTACATCAGGTATCTTGAGTAGTCAAACTTATAGAAACAATTAAGTAGAATGATGCTTGCCAGGAACCAGGGAAGGGAAGAATGGGGACTTGTTTAGTGGGTATAAAATAATTCTGGAGATCTGGTGCACAACCGTGTTAAGATACTTAACACTACCGGACTGTACACTTAACAATGGTTAAGAAGGTATGTTTCATGTTATGTACGTTTGTATGCCACAATTAGAAATAAGCTTTTTAAAAAAGAAATGGGAAGAAAGACCAAGCTTTTTTCTCTAATTTAGTTCTGGCTGATGTCACCCTTCCTTAACTATTCATTGCAGTTGTACAAATGTTTACTGAGCACATTCTAGGCATAAAATGCTTCTAAGGAAGACAGATCAGGTAAACAGCGCCCATTCTCAAGGAGTTTGCCCTCTACTAAAGGGTTGGTTGATTTATACACACAAACAAGTACAAGGCCACAAGACAGGCATTAACAGAATGAAATAGGTCTTGTGAAGGTGGTGCCCGGAATGGAACTTAAGAACAATAGAATTTCTGCTGAGACCGAGTTGTTGGCAAGGGGCAGGATGAGCACACAGGAGACCAACTAGTTTCCTACCTGGTCCTTCAGGTAAAGATGTGAAATCATGTTTGAAGAGATGTCAAAGATCCTTGGTCCAACTGCCCATTTAATCCAAGAATTCATTCTAGTTGAATGAGGAAAGAAATCAGGAGGTAATTCAAGGGAGGGAAATGTGACTATCACAGGGAAATCATGGTCCAGGGTAAAGCACACTGGGTTGGTTTACAGATTTGCTTTCCATTTTGCTTTTGCCTGAAAGCTCTATCAACTTCCCTGAGAATTACGGTCTTCCTCTGTTACAACGGAGGAGGCAATGGCACCCCACTCCAGTACTCTTGCCTGGAAAATCCCATGGATGGAGGAGCCTGGTAGGCTGCAGTCCATGGGGTCGCTAAGAGTCGGGCACAACTGAGCGACTTCACTTTCACTTTTCACTTTCCTGCATTGGAGAAGGAAATGGCAACCCACTCCAGTGTTCTTGCCTGGAGAATCCCAGGGAAGGGGGAGCCTGGTGGGCTGCCGTCTATGGGGTCACACAGAGTCGGGACACGACTGAAGCAACTTAGCCTCTGTTACAAGGCTGTTACATACACTGAACATGTGTGAAAATCCTTGGCAAGCATCAGAAATTCCATGTTACCTTCTTCTTACTACCCTGGCTAATCCCTACTCCTCTTTCAAGGCTCAACTCAAGACTGGCTTGGGGTGGAAAAGTCATGCACGGTGGTCCAACCTACCTTCACGCTGCATTCAGCGGCCTGCTCAAAGTCCGTCTTTTCACCAGCCTGTGAACTCCCTGTGGGTAGGTGTGTCTGATTCCTGTAAGCCTCCAAACCTGGCGCAGTCCACATAATTCAATAGGGCAGCAGTTAAGAGCACTGGCCTTGAAAATCATACCAACAAAGGTTGAATCTTGGTTTTGCTACTTAGTAGCTACCTGACCCTGAGCAAGATCCTTAACCTCCTTCCTGGGCCTCAGTTTCTTCACCTGCAAAGTGGAGATAATAATTAAACGGCGTCATAGGCTGTCGTGAGGTATTCAAAACGAAACAAGCACTTCATAAAGCTCATGACCCAGTGGCTACCACACAGAATTCTGAACAGAAACTTAGGATGACGTTCTCTATATACGCTTGTTGCATAAGAAGATTAGGCTGTAAATAACTACACTTTTCTTATAAGGGCCACCTTCTTATCTTAAAACTTTGCTGAGCCCCTGATGACACATCTCTAGCTCTGGTGCTCCGCAGTGTCTTACACAGCAGCAGGCCGGCGGTCTCCCAGCGGAGGGCGTGGCGGAGTCCCGCGCGCGGTCACGTGGGGACGCGGGGGCGGGCCCTTGCGCGCGCAGGTCCCGCGGCCGGGGTTGACACTTCCGGGTGGGACCCGAGGGCGGCGGCGGGCCCGGGGCTGGCGCTTCCGCAGCAACCATGGCGTATACCGGCCTCACGGTCCCTCTCATCGTGATGAGCGTGTTCTGGGGCATCGTCGGCTTCCTGGTGCCCTGGTTCATCCCTAAGGGTCCCAACCGGGGGTAAGTGCTCCAGGCCTGCCTGGGGAGGGAAGCGCGGTGAGAACCCGCCGGGCCGGGCGGGGAAAGGGGCGCCGGCGCCGGTCGGAGACCTTGCCCCGGGTGATCCCGCCCTGCAGTCAGGCCTCGGCCCCCCACGCCCCGGCAGCCCCCCGACTTCCTTGTCGCGGCAGCCTCAGTGTCTCCTAGCCCGAACTGGGGAGGGTGGCCTCCGGCGGATCCTCCTTAGGAGGAAGCTTTGGGGGAATTTTTTCTCCTCACGTCCCTGTGTGGGGAGGGTGCCGTCGGAAATGGATGTATCCCTCCTCGAGGAGAAGTTGGAGCTCGTCACCTGACGGCTGTCGCCTTAGCCCCGCTGTCTGCCCAAATGAGGCCTCGTTTGCCTACACTTTAAAGGGACGGATCAAATAAATAAAACAGAAATTGACCTCTCTGCCTCCCAGGCTGCCGCAGTTGCACAGCACACCCGTGTGCCGCAGCGCTGAGCCCAGGCCTTGCATCTAGTGGGCGCCGGGAGCTAGCTGGGGCTTGATCTGGAGCGAGGTTAATTACCAAAGAGCAGGAGGTATTAAGAAACCCCTGCGTCATACCTTTCGAAGGGCGCTCCCATACTTGTGTATAACAAGCTCTTAGAATGGTTGGTTAAGAGCCTCCCCTCGCTCCCCCGGCTTCTTTGTTAAATAGAGCTTTGTTTTGTAAGTAAACTTTTTTTTATTATGGTATGAAATAGTCTTATCTTCAGAGGAGCTTTGGAAACCCTCTTTCTGGTTCCTCTTTGCCTTTTAGTCATTTTTTCTCACGGCATGATCATGTGGGGTGAAGCTTATTATGAATCACAGATTTTGGGGAACACCATCTCTTGTTTTATTCGTTGAAACTAATTGGTGACTTCACAGTGCTCTACACGCATACTAGGCTTGAAGGGTTGTTGAGTGGTCTGTTGCCTTTATTAAAGGAAAGAAAATGCTCTTACTTAATAGTTTGTGACCTGAACCTCTTTTACTGTCTGGAATAAACTTGTGTTAGACTCGTTCCTTTCATCTAGCTTACAAGTAATTTGTTTAAAAAGTAAAAATTTGTTTAAAAAGTAAAACTTGTAGGTGAATTTATCATCTGGTTGCATTAGGTCCACCCATTCTGCTCCCCTCTGCTCCCCTCCTCGGATGGCATCAGTTATGTAGGGTCATCTTTCCAGCCTGTAATAGATGAGAATTCTCAGGTTATTAAAACAATTTGTGTTAATCAGATTTAATTCCTTGGACTTGTTTCTCCTGCTAGAATTAGAGAACAACAAAGTGCTCTTTTGGTGTGACTCTGCCTTCAGCTGTTTCCTTACCCACTGTCTTTGCAGCCTCCATGCTCAGAATGTGAAGAATAAATGCTCATGCATTTATTAATGAGCTGGTAGTGCTGACCACTTCTTTCTTGAAGTTCCCCATTTGGGGCCCACTGTGCCCAGCCTTGGGTCTTGATTTTCTTACCCAGAGGAATGAAATGCCTTCTGTGGTCCGTGGGTTACTCAGCTTGTAGTCCTAGTGTTACGATTCAGGTTTGACCTGCTAGTAATATGTTATCTGGATTTAATTCATAGCCTCCACCCCAGCCCTTGTTATTTCCTGCTCTTGGCAGGATCGAACAGGTCTTAAAACACAAGGTGTCTCCTAGGAGTTACTGTATTACACTCTGAGAAACACTGCTCCAGTTGGATGATCCCTATGACCTTGGATAATTTAACTTTTCCATGTTCCTATTTCCTCACTGTAAAATGGAAATATTAGTACTAAATTATTAGTGGTTCTTGTTTACCTCCTGAAAAAACTGCAGATATATATATATTTTTTAATGAAGGGGCTGAATTGCTTCAAGGACTATGGTGAATTTTTAATGCAGGAGAGCATTTCTGATTTGAAGAATTGAAAACATCTTCATTAAGGAGATGAGTAAAGGTGCTGTGTGAGGAGAGAAAGGAGTTTTTGCTGTTAAATTTTCTTCTCTGAGATCCCTGCATGTCAAAATGCAGAAACTTGGGTCATTAGGAAGATTTCAGGACCTTGTGAAACTGGGGGAAGATGGGGGCAAAAGGGAAAAAGGTCTTCTGAATCTGTGTGTAACCTAAAGCAAGCCCCTTACTGTCATCTTTTCTGCACCTGAAAAAGGGCGGAATACAATGAAGTCTACCTGGAATGCTGGTTCCTAACCGTTCCTATTCTTTATGATTTCCCACTGTCCTCTAGGAATCCAGAGATTCTCTAAAAACTTCAGGTGGGGGAGGGGGTGGCAACAGAGCGTGGGGATTAGTGTGCCAAGGGTTCACAGCTCCAGTTTTCTCAGACATAACTTTGTTAAACGTACAGAAGAAGAGAGCAGTGTAAGTGTTATGTAACACCAGCTAGATTCAGTAATGTTAACATTCACATCTGCTTTATATTTGCTTTGTCTCCGAATCCGGGTGTGCGTACCTACATACATAATTTTGCTGAACCATTTGAGCACACATTGCAGTCGTTGTGACATGTCACCCCTAAACACTTAAGCAGACCATCACTCAGAAAAAAGGCACGTCGGGAACTGCTGTTTTCGTGCTTTTTGGCCGTGCCACACCTCTGAGCTCACGAGATCTTAGTTCCCCAGCACATTGGGCACTCGGAATCCTAATCACTGGACCAGCAGGGAATTCCCACGAGGGACCTTTTGCTCTCAATGTCAAATGCATAGTACAAAGGGGCCTCAGCTGTTCCCATTCTCTGAGATGGTCTTTTGGGGAAGAGGAAGACGGAGGGGAGGGGTTCTGGGTTGGGGCAGGGGAATGGAAGGAGATGAACAGGAGCTTGGGATGGAGGATAAACATGATGCATTTGGGGACACTAGGGCACCCACGTTCAGGAGTGAAATGCTGTTTGAAGGTAGAGGGGTGAGAAGGAGGAGTGGAACGAACTGATGACAAGTGAGAAGCTGGACCTGATTTTATAGATCTTCAAACATTTATATTATGAAACCATCAAAATTTGGTAGTGCAACCCTTAACTCCTATTTATGTATGTATTATGTCATAAGCTTAATGTCTGAGGTATATATTTTGCTGCAGAATGTGCTTCAGGTTATATCTAGAGTCTGACCAGTTCTCAGGACCCATACTGCTACCAGGCTGGTCCATTAGTGCAACTCTCCTCTAACTGGTTTTTCTGCTTTTCCCCTTGCTTCCTCTTCCCAAGTCTGTTTTCACCCTGCAGAGAGATCCTATTACAGTTTGGATCAGATTTTGTCAGTGGTGTTAGTTGTTTGTTTGGATCTGACTCTTTGTGACCCCGTGGACCGTAGCCCACCAGGCTCCTTTGTCCATGGAATTCTCTAGGCAAGAATACTGCAGTGGGTTGCCATTCCCTTCTCCAGGGGATCTTTCCAATCCAGGGATCAAACCCAGGTCTCTTGCATTGCAGGCAGATTCTGTACCATCTGAGCCACCAGGGAAGCCCCATTTTGTCAGTCCTTTCCTCAAATCTCTCCAAAATAGCTTCCCTTTTCCTTTCAGAGGCTGTAAGATACCTCTGACCTCACTTCTGCCAGGCTCTCCTTGCTGTGCTCAGCCACACAGGCCTCTGTCCTCCTTGAACCTGATACCCTCTCACCAGGAGCCTTTTCGTTGCTAAACGTCATCCCTTTTGTTTTCTCCTCTCTCTCCAGAGCCTGGTACATGCAGGACACTGAGTCTGTTGAAGAGTGAATGGACAAGCCAATATATTAACCACAGGGGAGGAAAACATATGTGTGTGTGTGTGTGTGTATATACACACATACACATGCAGGCACGCACAGAATTTCTAAAGGATAAGTTAAACATCATCACATACAGGAGTTGTGATATTTGCTTCTTGCCTTCTAGGAGATAGTCTTGCGTAATCTGTGGGGTGTGGAGATGCCATATTTGGAAATCATTCTTACAGATGATGGGCGTGCCTTAAAGGTGTTAAGGACTTCCTTGGTGTTCCAGTGGCTAAGACTCCATGTTCCCAATGCAGGCTGCCCAGGTTCGATCCCTGGTCAGGGAACTAGATCCCGCATACTGCAGTTAAGACCCAGAGCAGCCAAAAACAAAGAACTAATCCTTCTCGGTTGGTGACTGCAGTGCAGGGGCGGTATGAGCAAGGAGATGACAAATCTGAGGGATGAAAGTGGCGGAGTTTTTCAGGAGTAGGAGATTTCAAAGGGGAGCCTTTAGAAAGAGAAAGTGAAAAGAATATCACGAGTTCAATTTTTTAAAATGTCAGAGTTCAACTGCTCAAAGTTCTAGGTTTAACTTTTTCAGAAAGAAATGGAGATGGGGAGATATCAAGGCTAAAAAGTATAGTATCATTTCATTGCAGAGAATACTACCAGATAGGGCAGTTACTTGGGTATCAAAGCTAATTATTACTGCAGCCTTTTGTGTTCAGTTTTAGATGGGTTTGGAATAGACCTCTAAACTGTGGCATCAGTACACATTCCCTTATATACAAATGTTAATAACTTATGTCGAATTCTGCCGGGTGTGCGCAGGGCACACTGATGTCTACTGTTGTTTCAGCAGATCAGATCCATTTTCCTAGAGTGCAGTCCTTGCCAGCTTGATCACCTGGGAAGGGAGCTTAACCCCCTACAGGGTTTGCTTGGTTATCTAATGATTGCACTGTTTTTTTTCCCCAGAGTTATCATCACTATGTTGGTGACCTGTTCAGTTTGCTGCTATCTCTTGTAAGTAGTTAATTTCTAAAATAATAATCAGTTATTTCTGGTGTTTATCATATGTGTGATTTAAAAGTTAAGTAAGTGGTTATCAAGTTAAGTTTCATGGTTATCAAGTTAAGTTTGGTTATGTTAAGGTTATCAAGAAACTTAACCAAGTTAAATTTCATGGTAATCATGAAACTTTATACTTTTGTTTAATTGGGGTTGGTTCTTGGTGTAACATCTAGAAATAGTAACTTAAGATTGGAAAGAAGATATTTTCCTATGTTCACTATGTTACCTAAGAATTGTGCAGATGCTCAGTTCTGGCAATACAGGTGTAATTTATTTGGCACTTATTTCAATCATAATTAGCTGGAAATTTTCATCATACTGCTTTAGATTTTACTTCCATGAAGTATTTGAGCCTATTCTTTTCACTTAAATATCGTGTTATAAAGCCAGTAAAGCCATTCTTTACTATGACTTTTATCTCATGAATAGACATTAAACTGGAATTGTAATCCAGAGAAAGGGTAATATTTTAAAATAATTCACTATACGCTATATCAAAGTATGATAATTGGCTTCTGTTTGAATAGATGGTATCAACTGTTGAATGAAAGCTTTAGGCTATATGAAGTCATTTCTCAACATATATTTTTCAAATACTGTTAGAAATGGCAAAACAGCATTTGAAGTATCCTGTTTTTTGTCTTTGTTTTTTTTTATTTTGTTTATGTATTTATTTATTTATTCTTTGGCCACACTAAGTAGCCTGTGGGGTCTTAGTTTCCCGACCGGGGATTGAACCCATGCCCTCTGTGTTGGGAGCTTAGAGTCTTAACCACTGAACTGCCAAGGATGTCCCTCTTTTTTAAAATTGAGATGTATTTCGCATACCATAAAATTTATCCTTTTAAGGATTGCTTGTTTTAAAACCAGCAGTTCTTTTTCGTGAAAGAGAGCTTGCTCTTTTCCTGAGCTTCCTTGTATGGAAAAGTACTGGTGACGGCTGGCTATTGTGCTCACATATGGTGGTAGGCAGCACTTCTGATCCTGTGACGAAAAGCCATGGTTCTCTGTGGCTCTGAACCTGAATTTCTTATATCCTGGGGCTTTTGCATTGAGGTTTTTCAAAGAGGTTTGTGGGTAGGAGCCAATTCTAGTTGTTGGCATACATCAAAATCTGCCCCGTCAGAGAGTTAAATTACCCTGAATTTCCGCTGTTTGGTCATTAGATTACTTGCGTAAGTGCAGCTTGCCGTGTTTAAAGCTGAATCATATAGCACGACAGAAGTGTGGCTGAGGATGATGTCTAACTGCCTTAGACATGCGAGCTTAGATGATGGGACTTTGTGCGGTTGCCTTGTTTTACTCTTTTCTTTTTAGAAAGGTGAAGAGGCTTTTTTGGGTCTTCCCCGAAAGACCTGAAGTATGAAACATTTCACACTTCCCCAGAATGGAAGTCTGACAGGTAGTGAATAGAGGACGTTCTTATTCTAGCTGTGTTTAGCTCTAAAGAGTAAATGAGAAGTACTTGCCATCAACAATTCCTCTTCTAACCTGTCCTACCAAATCAGATGTCCTCTAGAAATTCTAGCAAGGGAGCTCTTTATCAATCTGGGAGCCAAGGAGTGGTCCTGTGATTGAAAAAGCCTTTTTTTCATTCCTTTGATCTCTGCTGCGTGAGCAGTAAGGTTGGTGGTAGGATCTTAAAAGAGAGAGAAAATTATTGTGCAGAGGAATGACTTGAGATGAAACAAAGATGAGGCAAAAGTGTTCTGTGACTTTCTGGTCCTCCACTGTCTTTGAAATCTGGTTAATTCTCTGGATATTCTCTTTAAAACAGGCAGGAGACCTTTCCAATTAGTCTCATGCCTGGGGTCTTCATTTTCAAGGATAAAACACAGTAACTGGGCTTGGTTGGAACTCATGTTACTTTGAGTCTTAGTGACTTGGTTAGGAACTGGTTGAGCCCTTGCCTCTTGCTGTCTAGGTTTTTCCCGTTGTCCCAGTGTGCTGGCTGCTGCTTTGTTGACCGTGGGTCAGTACTGTCATCAGTGTGTTGATAAAGGTCATTAGTACACAGTGTTGCAACATTAAATGCTTCCAGAGGCCTTTTTATGGGGAAATGAGCTGGGTGGTATAGACTTTATGCAATTTTTTTTTTAAGGTTCTCTTTTTTTCTTTTTACATTTTACTTATTTTTGCCTGTGCTCGGTCTTGTTGCTGTGAGGGCTTTCCTCCAGCTGTGGTGAGCAGTCTCCTCTCAGGTTGCATTCAGTGGGCTTCTTGTTTCGATGGTTTGTCTGATTTGGGAGCACAGGCTCTGGGTGCAAGGGCTTCGCTAGCTGTGACGGCAGGCTCAGTACTTGTGACTCCGGGGCTCTGGAGCACTGGCTTGCTAGCTGTGGCCCACAAGCTTGGTCGCTTTGCGGCGTTTGAAACCTTCCCGGAACAGGTGTCTCTCCTGGGTGAGCCACCAGGGAGGCCTCTATGCAACTGTTTTTTTCTTTTGTTTCTTTGAAAGTTGATCATTTATCTTATTTACAAAATATCTGCCTGAAACCTGCAGATGGAATTCAAATTCCAAATAGTTTACATATTTTATTCCACACAGGGGTGTGATTCGTAATACATTTAATTTGAAATTCAAAGGAAACTTTACTGTTTGGCGCTATACATATAGTTTCTTGAACAAACCTCGTTTATAATAAGACATGCCCAAAGAAACTAGATTTCCTAAACAAAGTTAGGTTTTGAAATAATCATAGACTTTTGAATTGCCTTCTGTTTGTGGCATTCTTCCCTCTTTCCAGTTCGTTCTAGTCCAAGGTTAGATTCCTTGGGGTGTACCTGGTTTGAGTTCTGAGTAAATCAGGATCTCTGCCAGAACAACCAGCTTGTGTTACGAGTTCAGCAGAGGAAAGCCTGAATGCTCTACATATGGCTCCCTCTCTGAGGCGCAAGAGCACTTTTGCTTCTTCAGCATACAGGCCTTTTAGTTACTGTTCTATACCTTCTCTTGGTCTTAGATTAGTTGTTAGCTTGAGTTATGTTGTAGCTTACGCTGAGTCACACAACTCACATCTTCAGAGTAAATTAGAAATTTAGTATTATATTGTGAAGGTGCAAGCATTTGACTAATTGTAAATCTTACCTGCAGAGTGACAGAAAAATGTTGACCAGGAGACCAGAAGACCTTAATGCTAGGTTGAATAATATTTGACCTGATTATGTTGTAGTACAGTTTGGTGAATTTTTGAATACAATGCTGTGTGTGAAAATTTGTAATGAAAAACGTATTATTATCAGTGATTTTTAAAAATTATTATTTTTTAAAATAACTATTTGTTTATTATTTTTGACGGTGCTGGGTCTTCCTGACTGTCGGAGGGCTCTGGTTGCAGCGGGCGGGGCTACTCTTCGTTGAGGCCAGAGGCTTCTCACTGCAGAGGCTTCTCTTCTTGCGCGCACAGGCTCTAGGGTGCTATAATCGTGGATTTTTCTATTTCTATTTAAAAGAAAGATCCTTGTTTGTTTCATATGTTTTAAAGCTCTGTTATTAGAAGGATGCATATATANGGCTACTCTTCATTGATGCCAGAGGCTTCTCACTGCGGAGGCTTCTCTTCTTGCGCGCACAGGCTCTAGGGTGCTATAATCGTGGATTTTTCTATTTCTCTTTAAAAGAAAGATCCTTGTTTGTTTCATATGTTTTAAAGCTCTGTTATTAGAAGGATGCATATATATGATTGTCATATGTCTTCTGATGAATTAACGTTTCTCACATTACCAGATATGTTTATCCTTGGTAATACTCCTTAACTCAATTTTTACTTTGTCTTATTTGCATCAATAATTGTACAACTACTCCTGTGTTCATTATATCTGTGTCTTTGTATTTAGAACGTGCCCTTTTGAAGACGGTACACTGCTTGGGTTTACTATTTTTTCTATTCTGACTGTCTTTGCCTTTTGGCAAAGGGATATTCCTTATACAATTAATGTAACTAATATAAGTAATGTATCGATTATAGCTAGGTTTGGGTTCACTATTTTGTTCCTTGTTTTTTGTTTGGCTCAACTCATTTGTGCTCCTCTGTCCTTTTATGCCCTCCTTTGGGTTAATTGNGGGATATTCCTTATACAATTAATGTAACTAATATAAGTAATGTATCGATTATAGCTAGGTTTGGGTTCACTATTTTGTTCCTTGTTTTTTGTTTGGCTCAACTCATTTGTGCTCCTCTGTCCTTTTATGCCCTCCTTTGGGTTAATTGAATATTTTGAGTATTCTGTTTTAATTCCTTCAGGGCATTTAGCTATTCTTTTGTATTTTTCTCCCCCTCCCCTTTATTTTATGTATTTATTTTTATTTTTAAAAATTTCTCTGTGCTGGATCTTCATTGCAAGTAGACTGTCTCTAGTTGTGGGCTCTTGGGGATTTCTCTTGTTGTGGAGCTCAGGGTTAGTAGTTGTGGCATGGAGGCTCTCTCTGGGCAGGCTCTCTACTTACTGGATGTGGGATCTTAGTTCCTACACCAGGGATCAAACCCATGTCCCTTGCTTTGGAAGGTGGATTTTTAACCACTGGGCCACCAGGGAAGTCCCCATTCTCATTTTTGAAGGATTTTTTTTTTTTCTTTCAGCCAGTTTTAAAGGTGTTCTTCCATTATCTCTGCCCTCCATTATTTCTGCTGAGAACTCAGCTGTAATTTGAATGATTGTTCCTTATGCGTTCTTTGTGCTCTGAATGTTATCAAGATTTTCTCTTTACTTTTGCTTTTCAGTATAAATTCTGCTATGATGTGCATAGGTGTGGTTTTGTTAGAATTTATTCTGATTGAGTTTGCTGAGCTATTGGATCTTAACTGTTTTCCACCAAATTTGAGAAAATTTCAGTCTATATTCTTTTTTTTTTCTCTATTCATTCTCCTTCCGAGTCTAGAATTCCACGTATGGTAAACTTTGATTTTCTTTTCAATTTTTTTTTCCTGTTTCTTCAGATTGGATAAGTTCTGTTGATTTTTCATCAGGTTCACTATTTCTCCTATCATTTCCAACCTTACGGTAAACCCATCCAAACATTTTTCAGTTCATATATTAAACTTTTTTGTTCTAGAATTTTTATTTGGTTTATTAATGTTTTAATTTACTTTCTGAGATTCTCAATCTGTTCATTCTTTATAGCCAGTTTGTCTTCTAAGTCTTTAAACATATTTATAATGCTGTTTTGTGTTTATTCTAGAACAATAAATGCCTTTATTACATGAGCTAGCATAGCAAGGAGGAGGATTTATTTGCCTTTCTGTGGCTTGATTTCCCTCAGATAGAACTCTAGCTCCTTGCCCTCTAGCATGCAGCCATTTGTAGGCCAGATTTGCGCTTCCCTCATCTGCAATGCAGGAGACCCTGGTTCGATTCCTGGGTCAGGAAGATCTGCTAGAGAAGGGATAGGCTACCCACTCCAGTAATCTTGGGTGGGTAAATCCCGGGTGGCTCAGCTGGTAAAGAATCCACCCGCAGTGTGGGAGACCTAGGTTTGATACCTGGGCTGGGGAGATCCCTGGAGAAGGGAAAGGCTACCCACTCCAATATTCTGGCCTGGAGAATTCCATGAACTGTATAGTCCATGGGGTCCCAAAGAGTTGGACACGACTGAGTGACTTTCGTTTTCTGCATAAGAGACATTACCTTTTGGAGGGGTGCACCTCACGTGCATTTGGCATGGGGAAGTTTCCTGATTAGGGATTGAACCTGGGCCCCCTGCTGTGGAAGCACAAAGTCTTAACCATAGGACTGCCAGGGAAGTCAGAGAAACGTTACCTTTTAACTGCAGCTTCTATATAATTTTGGACTCAGCTTCTGTTGATTCCTTTGTCTTTGACTGTTGATTACATTTCTTGGGGGTTGTTTGCCTGTGTATTTTTTACTAAATGCTAGATATTGAATCTAGCTAGATATTTACTAAAGCTAGATATACATCACTGGGAAAGACCCAATGCTGGGAAAGATTGAGGGCAAAAGGAGAAGGGGGCAGCAGATGATGAGATGGTTAGATAGATAGCATCACAGACATGAATCTGAGTAAACTCTGGGAGATAGTGAAGAACAGGGGAGCCTGGTCGCAGAGTGGGACATGAGTTAGCAACTGAGCAACAACAAGATATTGTAGAATATAGACATTCTGGATTCTACTTAAATTATTAATTGATCACTTTAAACCTGTGGAAGGTTGGTTTTACCCTTTGTTGGGGCAGATCTATTTCAGTTTTGCCCTTAGAGTGAGTTCTCCATTAAGATGTGTCCCTTCTGGGGTTTCACGGAAAGTCTGAGGTGTGTCAAGCCCCTCTGGCGTCAGACTCCAAGCTCTCTTCTCTGTCATACACAGCAGCAGCGATCTCTCCTCTGTCCTTTCGGCCCTGCGGGTGTTTTCTGCCAGCTCTTGGCCTTTGCATGCTTGGTTCAGGGATGAGCCAAGGAGTTAAGGGGAATTTCAACATGTTTTGGGACCATTGTGACATATCTTTTTTGAGGTTTCCCCTCTTAATTTCCAACTGCTCTGGCAGCTGTGAACTTACTTTTTGATAGCTCAAGTCAAGAAGACTGCAGTGTTTTGCTTGAGCTTCACATAGACTTGACAGTGTCCTCTGGGGAAATGCTGTATAAAAGTTCCTTACTTCTTTCAAGGATTGAATCCCTTCAGACTCTACCTGCTTTGGACACTCTCTAGTACCATCAATTAGTTATTTTTTTGTATTTTGTTCAGAGTTTATAATTACTATCTATAGAATGAGTCTGATATAAGCTACTTACTACCAAAATCAAGACATTACCTATTGACTTTTTTTTTATGTTCAAGTATCATAGTTTTTCATTTCTATAGAAGTTCTTTTTGCTGCTATTATTATAGTTTTGTTTTCCTTTCTTGTCTTCCCCTTTCTTTCCCCTCTTCCTTTTTCCCTGCGTATATTTTAAGTGTATCTTATTTCTTGTAGACAGTTTATTTATAGTCTGTATCTGATCATTTCATTATCTGAAGTCCTTGCAGGCTTATATCTGCTTTTTGCTGTCTCTCACTCATGGTGCCTTGTTTCCATATGCATTTAGTTATATTTGACTGTCACATGTTCATTTTCCCTATGGACTTTTGTTTGTTTTTAGGCTGCGCCTTGTGGCTTGCAGGATCTTAGTTCCCTTACCAGAGGTTGAACCTGGGCCCTTGGCAGTGGAAAAAGCATGGAGTCTAGCCATCAGACCACCAGGGATTTCCCTGTTTTCTCTGGTTTTATTTGTATGACTTCTCTGAGGCCTGGTATGAAGGTGGGCTCCTCCAGAGGGGATTTACAGTGCTTCTACCAGATGCCTAAGGCCATCAGCAGAGTGCCATTAAATTAAATACAATTCTCAGTGTATTGTTTTTTAAAACCATGGGCTTCTTCCCTGGTGGCTCAGCAGTAAAGAATCCTCCTGCCAGTGCAGGAGATGCAGGTTTGATTCAGGGGTCAGGAAGATTCCCCTGGAGAAGGAAGTGGCAAACTGCTCCAGTGTTCTTACCTGGAGAATCCCATAGGCAGAGGAGCCTGGTGGGCTACAGTCCAGGGGCTCACAAAAGAGTTGGACACAACTGAGTGACTAAACAAACAAAAGACAGCAAAGTATACATTTGAGCTGGCAAACTTTCATGAAGACTAATTCTCTGGCAGTGTTTTTCTCCCTCCTGCTTGGTATTGGTGTCTGAGACAGTTTATTTTCCTAATATTCCATTCAAGGGTGTTCTTTGATTTATCCTTGCCTTAAGACAGAAAGAACCCTTTGGGCTCTTAGCTTTTTAGGGGGTATGCAAGAAACTTTTGTTAGACCCTGTACCTGGAATGGGTCCTGAGCTTTGTCTACCATTTTTCATGACCTGTGAGGTCTGAAAACAGAAGCACAAGCTAATCTGGTTTAGCATATGCTCTCAGAGCATGGAAAGCAGCCTGTAGTCACTATTTCCCTCTGAGGAGTACCTACCTTCGCTTAGTTTTTTTGGTCTGAGACTTGCTTACGTTTCTCTCTTGGATGCGTGTGAAATATCAGGATGTCTTGACTTGCGGATAGTGGAAAGAAAATCTAGGTACCTGGCCCAGCATATTATTATGTACTATATGAGAAAGTCTGTTTATCTTATTCTGACCATATAATCTTTTCACTTATAATTTGGCAGATAAGAGAATTTGAACTGAAAGGCCTAGTATAGGAAGTATGGAAGTAAAAAGGAAAGATAATTCAAATTCAGAGCTGCCAAAAATAGGGCATATTCCTGTTTTGTCCTGTAGTAATGAAAGGGCTGTAGCAGAGAGAGAGTTGGCTTCAGGCTAATGGAAAGTAAGTTTGTGCCTTCTTATCTGGGTCTTGGGGTCCTCTTCCAGACTCCCATGACTGTGAAGATTAGAATTCTGTTTCCTTGGCTGGGTTTCAGTTGGGGGCTGCCCTCAGCTCCTGGATGCCATCCACATTCCTTGCCCTTCTATTGTCAAAGCTAGCAAGAGAGAATCTTCCTTTCTGCCAAGTCCTCCTCATCCTCTAGCAGTCTGGGTTCAGTAAGGAGGTAGAAACCATACAGTGAATTAAACACAGGAGGTTTTCTCTAACTGTACTCCGTGACTGAAGAGCAGCCGTAAGAGAGAAGGGAACTCCACCTGGCACCTGAGGCCCAGGGAAGACAGGGATGGGCACAGACAACTTGGAAAGGGTCCAGACCTTGCTGGAGAAGGCATAGTTCAGCCCACCAGATAGCGGAGAAGTTCATTGGTTTGGCCAGGCTGGAGTTGGCCTGGAGTTGCTGGGCAAACACTTAGCCACACTCTGGAGTGCAGGCAGGAGAGCGGGCATGGGAGATCAGTGACCGGGGTGTGTGTTGGGAATCCTTGCAACCCTATGAGCAGAAGGACCTTGAAGCATGTAGTCCAGGCAGGGGCTCTGGTTTCCATGTTGAGAGGGCTGCNGAGTGCAGGCAGGAGAGCGGGCATGGGAGATCAGTGACCGGGGTGTGTGTTGGGAATCCTTGCAACCCTGTGAGCAGAAGGACCTTGAAGCATGTAGTCCAGGCAGGGGCTCTGGTTTCCATGTTGAGAGGCCTGCAGAAAGGTTATTTCCAGGCCTCGTCTCTACCTCGAAGAATAGCTATGCCCTGGGCTAGAACCTTGCAGGTTCTGCCTGGTGGCCTCACACCCACTCCCCCAGCTTCTGGCCCTTGCCTGCTGTGCCCCTCCAGCGCCCTCTGCTGAGGAAGCTTGACATCATGCTCACTTTAAAGGAGAAAAAGGAATTCATTTGTTTACTACAGAGCTCTTATTACAGGGTGCATTACAAGATGAGTGGCAATAAATTAATAAGTGGTATATACACTCCAGATGTCCTTGGTCAGGAAGACTCCTGTCTTTTTTAGGAGCTCACCTGATTAAGTCAAGCCCACTCAGTAATTTCTCTTTTTTTTCTTTCTTTTTTTAATCGAAATATGGAGAAGGCAATGGCACCCCACTCCAGTACTCTTGCCTGGAAAATCCCATGGACGGAGGAGCCNATGCCCTGGGCTAGAACCTTGCAGGTTCTGCCTGGTGGCCTCACACCCACTCCCCCAGCTTCTGGCCCTTGCCTGCTGTGCCCCTCCAGCGCCCTCTGCTGAGGAAGCTTGACATCATGCTCACTTTAAAGGAGAAAAAGGAATTCATTTGTTTACTACAGAGCTCTTATTACAGGGTGCATTACAAGATGAGTGGCAATAAATTAATAAGTGGTATATACACTCCAGATGTCCTTGGTCAGGAAGACTCCTGTCTCTTTTAGGAGCTCACCTGATTAAGTCAAGCTCACTCAGTAATTTCTCTTTTTTTTCTTTCTTTTTTTAATCAAAATATGGAGAAGGCAATGGCACCCCACTCCAGTACTCTTGCCTGGAAAATCCCATGGATGGAGGAGCCTGGTAGGCTGCAGTCCATGAGGTCACGAAGAGTCGGACACGACTGAGTGACCTCACTTTGACTTTTCACTTTCCTGCATTGGAGAAGGAAATGCCAACCCACTCCAGTATTCTTGCCTGGAGCATCCCAGAGATGGGGGAGCCCAGTGGGCTGCCGTCTATGGGGTCACACAGAGTTGGACACGACTGAAGTGACTTAGCAGCAGCAGCAGCAGTAGCAGTAGCATGGGCTTCCCAGGTGGCTCAACGGTGAAGAATTCCCTCGCCAGTGCAGGAGATGCAGATTCAATCTCTGGGTCAGGAAGATCCCCTGGAGTAGGAAATGGCAACCCAGTCCAGTATTCTTGTCTGGAAAACCCCCTGGCAGACTATAGTTCATGAGGTCACAAAGAGTCAGATACAACTGAACACACATACAGTTGGTTTATAGTGTTGTAGGTGTACGGCAAAGTGATTCAGTTATACCTGTAGATATATATATATTCTTTTTTAGATTATTTTGCATTATAAGTTACTACAAGATGTTGAATATAGTTTCCTGTGCTATGTGTTAATAGCAGTTCCTTGCTGATGATCTATTTTACATATAGTAGTGTGTATCTGTTAAGCTCTTAATTTATCCCTCTCCTCCTTTCCCCTTTGGTAACCATAAGTTTGTTTTCTGTTTATGAGTCCCTGTGTATGATTTTTTAGATTCCACATATGAGTGATTGTCTGACTCACTTAGTGTGATAATCTCTAGGTCCATCCGTGTTGCTGCACATGGCATTATTTCATTCTTTTTTATGGCTGAGTAATATTTGTGTATGTGTGTGTACCACATTTATCCACTCATCTGTTGATGGAAATTTCCCTTTCTTAAAGCCAGCTGGTTTTTTTTTTTTTTTTTTTTTGAGGTATAGTGGATGTATAGTATTATGTTTCAGGTGTACAGCATGGTGATTCATAGTGTTGAAAGGTCATGTTCCATTTATAGTTATTATAAAATATTGGCTATATTCCCTGTGTTGTACAGTACATCCCTGTAGCTAATTTTGTGCATAGTAGTTTGTATCTCTTAATTCCTGACCTTTGTAATGCCCCCCCCTTTCCCTCTCCCCACTGGTAACCGCTATTTTGTTCTCTGTATCTGTGAGTCTGTTTCTGCTTTGTATTCACTAGTTTGTTGTATTTTTTAAATTCCACCTGTAGGTGATGCACAGTATTTGTCTTTCCCTGTCAAGGCAGCTGTATCTTAGAGCATAATCTAATCATGGCGGTGGTTCTCCCATCATATCCACCACCCCGTTTATACAGGTGTATATGCAAGGGGATGGGAATTTGGGGGCACCGTCTTAGACTTCTGCCTCCTGCAGACGGGGTGGGGGTGGGAGAGGAAGTGGAGGTGAGCATGACTCAGTGCTGCCTGAGAAACTCCTCGGTAGAGTAAAATAGGGTGTATTTCATTCTGTGGCTTGAATACATTTTTAGCTGTCTCACAGAGAAAGAGAAGAAATGACTAGTATTTATCGAACATCTATTTGTCAGCTACTACAAGAGCACTTTCATATATTATTCCTTTGGTTCTTAGCATCTTAGGGCAGGGATTATTATCTTCATTTTACACAGAGGAAAACTGAGGCTCGGGGTTGTAAGCTCAGTTGCCTAGAGTCACTCCACTTAATTTTATTAATATTTATTTATTTGGCTGCACCGGGTCTTGGTTGCGACATACAGGATGTTTATTTGTGGCCTGCGAACTCTTAGTTGCGGGCGTGTGGCATCTAGTTCCCTGACCATCCACTAATTTTTGATGTAGTTAAAACTGAATCTAACCCTATCTAATACTGAATTCCATACTTTCTAATAGTGTCTAATAACATCACTGCCCTTGAAAGAATTTGTGTCATTGGACTGGAATGAGGGTGTTTGACAGAAGTCATCTCAGTAGAGACAGGGCGAGTCACGTCCCTGCTGCCTCTTAAGGGGCCCTTGCTGCAGGGACCGCGGAAGGGAAGCCCTAGCCCGGCTCCCCTTTTCCAACAGGGAAGCTGAGCCGCTGTCTGCTTGACCTGTGCGTCACCGGGAAATAGCCATGCCTCTGATCCCTGTTCTCTTATCTGAATGTGGAACAAAAGAACAAAGTAGTATTTTGAGCAAGCTCGGTATAACCTTTTCTGTGGGGAGGACGTATTTTGTGCTTAAAGAATTCTAATGACCAAGAGCTGAGCTCATGAAAAGTGGCCAGGAGTGTTTGTAGATGAATACCCTATTCCTCTCTCTTCCAAAGCAGACTCTGCCACCGCTCTTGGTTTGTCTCTCATAAGCTCATGAACCCGAGGGTGGGAGCGGGGGCAGGGCCCCACGACCGAGATTCCTTTTGGCATCCTTCAGGATTGGATGCATGGCATTGGAGTGTGGCATTGATAAAGAATTGTAGAATAAATGAGGAACTCTAAGCTGCCTGATGTGTTTCATCTGTAATGCCCCATGGATGCAGCCCAGTATCATGGGACTCAGAAGTCCTGGGTTCCGTTTCCAGCTCGTTTCCTGTTCGCCATGGGAGTATTAAGCTCCCTGGGATGCAGTTTCTTCATTGTTAAAATGAGGGAGGTGAGCCTGACCTCTGGTCCATTCCAGATGTTACCGTGCTGTCGCTTCCTCGGTAGTTTAAATAAGCTCAGAAGGTTAGTTATTAGGCTGGACTTCAGGTTGTGGAGACATGTGGAACAGTTTGGGCAAACATGAAGAGCACATTTAGTTCTCTTTTCTTGGACACATGAAGTAGTAGATTCATTGTAATATTAGCTCTTTCTCCACCCACTTCCATCAATTCAGAGTGGATTTTTTTTTTTTTTTAATCCTTCCAGTTCTCTACTGTGTTTATCAGCTTGAAAAAAAAATCTGAAGTCAGGCAGTAACCAGAAGGGCAGGCACAGAACTCAGCTGGTTACAAGGGGGAAAAATTCCACCACGAAATTTCAAATGAACTGACCTGGGCTGTTTCTTGAACTTTGGTTTGTTTGGTGGTGATTGTTTTAAGTAAGCTGTTTTGCTTGATTTGAAACATTAAAAATAGTCTGTAAAATTAAATTCAAAAAAGTTTCCGAATACTGATCTGAGCAAGCAGAGGGGACTTCATTCTTGCTTCTGGATATTTCTTTTTTACCTCAGCTACCAAAGGCTCAGTGGTGGACCTCACCAATAGTTAGCAAATGGATTCTTTGTTTCCTTAACTCCCAGACAGCTTAGATTTAGCTAAACTGATGCCTTCTGAACTGCTGTCAGGTAAAGTCTTTCAGAAGGTAACTTTTGTAGCAGGGACATTCATCCCGACCTGATGATGAGTTCAGGAGCTGCTGCCACTTAATTAGTATCAACCACAGGCGAATTGTCTCATCTCTCTCTTCTCAGTTTCCTTAACCGTGTTGTGGGAAAATTAAAGATCATTTGTGAAGTAGAACATGATTTTTTTCTTTAAAGCTCTCTGGCTGTTTATAACATGCGGTCAGAATCAAGCGGCATTGCTGTCCTTCATCGTACAAAGTGCTGGGAGATGGTTGTTTTGCTTAAGTATTATACGTTTTTGGTAAAGAGAAGAGACGGAGGCGAGGCTCCGGCATGTTTTTATTTAGCATTTCTAAGCGCTGGCCAGTCTTCCCGTCTGTCTGAGAGGACGGACACTGTCTGCACTGTCTGCTCCCAGTGCCTGCCGGGGTCGGGAAGGTCCCGGGTCTGTGTGGAATTTTCCATGGCTGCCGGCTCTGCGGCGTTTGTGTTCACTGTAGTCACAGCTCTCCAGTGTGTCTGCCTGTGTACCCTCCGCTCGCTTTTTCTCAGGGAGACGTTAAACCTCAGCTACAAGGCCGCATGTTTTGTTTGTGTCGAATACTGGAGTTCTAAGGACAGATGAGAGAGCCTCCTCTGAATTAACGTTTGTTTATAAAGTGAGTCAGCTTGAGGCAGCTGTCTTGGCCCAATGTCCTCAGGTGTCACATTTCCTGTCCCAGAACCGCTTTCTGTTGGGATGAGGTGGGGAGGGCGGGTACCTCCTTTCTTGCTGTAGGTAAAGCTGCTAGAGCTGGTGTGTGTAGATTCTTCAGCAGTCTGATGGTCAGGCATCAGCATCAGCTTATTGATCCTTTGATTGGGAGAGTTCTAAAAATTACAGCAAATGGAAGAAAAGAGATCTAACCAGACGGTGGCCTGGTTGCATTTGGCTACTTCCTCTCTTCAAAAGGAATTTAAAGGCCTCAAATAGTAGAAGGAGACTGCTGTAGCAGGTTATCTACTTTCCTTAGAAAGCAATTCCTAGTATCCCACGCAGAGAGGACAGTGATGTCAGGTTAGGATGCTGAAATCCATCCTCTAGGATCTGTAGCAGATAGAGTCTGGGCTTGGGTACCAGACACCCTCCCTGTAAATGGGAGCAATTTATTTCTAATTTAAATAAAAACTCACGTATTTTGAATAGGAATTAAAGGCACTGTGTGTTCTACTTCATTCTGGGCTCCCCTCTAGCAGTACCTTCTTGGAAAGGCCTTCCTGCGCACCCCATCACAGGAGTACTACCTTCATTGTTCTCTACTCCTTCGCCTCACTGTATTTCCTTCCTGATGCTGTATTCTGTAAGCTTTCTGAGAGCGGTGCCATTTCATTTTCTTCTTGTGTGTGCTGAGGCCACCTTAAATATTTGTTTAATGAAGTAAACCATGGGATGGTTTGAATGGCCAGACGTTAGCTTGCTGTCTTTCTGTTGAGTCATTATGAGTTCTTTATATATTTTCGATATTAACCTCTTTTCAGATGTATGATTTACTGTCTTTCTTTTTGTTCTTTGCTTTGGTCTGAGTTCAGTGATTTTCACATTTCACTGGGTATGTGGGTTCCTGTATCAGATAGAAAACCATTTATTCAGAACTTTGTGAGTGGTAGAAGAAAACTTTAAAGTCAGTTTTGGGCTATGTGCTCTTTTTCACTTCTAACCCTGAAGTAAGGACGTAACACCATCATACGTCCTCCATAATCGAGTCTATGATAGAGAGGAATACCTTATTACTTTAGATCTGAAGTAAGCAAGGGCAGTTAGATGTCCATTTGGTTCAGCTCCTCTGGGGCCCCACAGATCCCTAACACATTTTAGTGGTGATGGTAATGAGAGAAGGGGTGCTCAAGTGATACATTCTAATTGGGAGATGGTGGGCTGAAATTTAACCCTGGCTATACCAGTAAAAATGGGTGTATTGGACTTCCCTGGTAGTCCAATGGCTAAGAATCGCCTGTCAGTGCAGGGGACACAGGTTCGATCCCTGGTCTGGGCAGATCCCACGTGCCACGGGGCAGCTAAGCCCGTGAGCTGCAACCACTGAAGCCCTGTGCGTGCGAGCCTGTTCTCCGCAAGTCGAGAAGCCACTGCGATGAGAGGCCTGCGCGCCACAACTGGAGCGCAGTCCCCTTGTGCAGCAGCGAAGATCCAGGGCAGTCAGCAAATAAATGAATAAAAATTTAAAAATATGGGTGTGTCGTATTGGTTGTGGGACTTAGCATTTGGAGAATGGATAAAGTAAACTGATTTTTCCTGAACCCAGAAGTTGTGATTTTGATAAACTGAGATTAGGCAAAAATACTGTTGAATGACAGTGTCATATGAATTCAGGAGTTTTGAATACTTGGAAAGGGAATTAAGAATATGAGTGAAGAGATCAGAGGCATGCTATGATGAAGCTTCATTGGTTTGTCAATAATGTATCAAAATGAAGACAGTGTTTGGTCTGTGAAGCCTTTTTTTTTTTTAATAAGATATGCTCCCATTAAGCATGATGTGTTTTATGAACTTTAAATGTATTGGAAATTTGGTCTGAACAGAATAGATGTAAATTCTACCAAAGCACTCTCCTCGTCCTAACTTAGAATGGTCCTGTTCCAGCGTGACTTCACCACTTTTTGTTGTGCTTCCTTCCCCATTATTTTTTAGTTGGCTGATTGCAATTCTGGCCCAACTCAACCCTCTCTTTGGACCACAGTTGAAAAATGAAACCATCTGGTACCTCAAGTATCATTGGCCTTGAGGAAGAAGACCTGCTCACTGGTACTCAGTCATTGAGGTGACTATGCCCTTGACCTTTCCCATCAGTGTTGTCAGTCGGTCAGCTAGAGTCTGCCTGGACTTTTTCTACTTTTCACACTTGGCAAGGGCAGGCTGCTCTGAAAGCAAACATAGCTGAATAGCAGAAACAGAACTTAGGCCGTTCACTCCACCAAAGGATTTATCCACAAGATTTTTAAAAATTGCATTCTTACCCAGAATATTCTTCTTGAACTACTTTTGCATGTGGTCTTTCGAGCACAGATCAAGAACATGACTATTTATACTTGGTATTTCGAGATGCAGCAACTTGAAGTGGCAGACAGATTTTAGATGAAGGGTGTCTCTGAATGCCTTGGCAGAGAGAGACAGATGCGTTTTGAAAATTGGTCTTAAAATTGCAGGTTTCCTGAGCATCAGACAAGTGAAGAGTGGTGTAATGGAAAGATATATTCACTGGCCAAGAGTCAGAAAACTTTGTCATTTCATGTGTTCCTCTATCTCCGTTTTGTTAAATGGAGGTTAGTGCTAAATGCCTCCCTAGATTCAGGTTCAGCTTTTTTGGTAAGCGTACTTAAATGGTTCTGTGAACTTCACATTGCCTTGTATCAGGAGACACGCAGTGCTTGGCTCTCTGATCTTTAGTGATGCCAAGGTGCTGGATTCTGATCCCTCCAGGTGAAGAGGTCTCTGTCAACCTTTATCCAGTCATTTTTATCCATTGATGATCTTAGCCTGCATTGCAGTAGAAATTGAAAAATGGAAATTTTTTACTTCTTTTATTACTCACGTATTTAATTAGGTGAAAGATTTCTATGAAAACAAACTTTTCTTCATCGACTAGGGTTATTTAGTAACCTTGAAATATAGATCAGATAAGAAAAGCAGAATATATATTAATTTTTTCTTTTAATTTTCAGAGTAAGATATTGGTGCCCAAGTTACTAACAGGGAGTCCCATGAGGTTTCCTATTCTCTCCTTCTCAGTTCTAATCGATTGCGCATTTATTGCCCTTTTTGGATTCAGTTCTTCCTTTGGCCTTGTGGGCACCTGTCTGGACTAGCTTCTGTGTCCTTGTGCTGTTAGTCTTTGGCAGTTCTTTTTCTGCAATATCAAGGTGCCCCAGGCCTCTCTTCTCTGTTTCTTCACCTGGAATCCGCTTTCCCTCCAGTTGCTTTCTAAATTTCTGACTGAAAGGATCCCTGGTTCATGAGTCAGTCCTCAAGCTTAGTTGATCCTTTTTTCCCCCTAGTGGAAGTAGTATTTCAAAACCCTCTGATTGCTGGGTGCATTCATTTCTGGTAGGGTGGGTTGTTACTTCTAAGCTTTACCATGGACAAAGCCAGAAAGTACACATTTTTATTTTAAAAAAAAAAAAATCACAAGTTCATGTCGGTATTTCTAATTCACGTGTAACATTACAGGGTTTTTGTTTGACTTCTTTGGTTTCATACTTGAATATCATTCACCTATGCTGAAAATGTTGGCTCCTGAAGACTAACTTACTGACTTTGATTATCCAGATGTTATAGGATATATAGGATTATCCTGTGTTTTATAGGACATATTAAACTATATGTTATAGGGTAATCAGAGTGGTAATTAAGTAATATAAAGTATTTTTAAAATAACACCAATGTATCTACTAAACTATAAGGTTATTGAATGCAGTGTAGAATTTCTTTGCTGCTTTGTTTGAAAAACAAAATGCTATTTGCTGCTACCAAGTTGCTTCAGTCATGTCCGACTCTGTGTGACCCCACAGATGGCAGCCCACCAAGCTCCCCCGTCCCTGGGATTCTCCAGGCAAGAACACTGGAGTGGGTTGCCATTTCCTTCTCCAGTGCAGGAAAGTGAAACGTGAAAGTGAAACGCTTAGTCGTGTCTGACTCATAGTGACCCGATGGACTGCAGCCCACCAGGCTCCTCCATCCATGGGATTTGCCAGGCGTGTTCGGTTTATAGTAATTTTTTCTTTTTTATTTGCTGCTTTTTTGGGAATATGTAGAACATTTCTAGAGTCAAAGTTATAAATAAGATATATTCATAGAAGTCCCTATCCTTGCAGTGTTTCATTGTGCAGAGATAATCATATACATATGTATATGTAGACGTGCATGTCCATCCTCCCTTGACATACACAGGTGTTACAGGGGAGACGTCATATTACATGTGCTATTCTGTACCTTGCTGTTTTCACTGAAAAATATATCCCAGAGATTGCCCCTCAATGTATAGAGATCTTCCTCCAATTCTTTGTATAGCCATTAATATCCCTTTGGATTATTTCCAGTCTTTTGTTATTATTGATGATAAAGCCACAGTGCCATCCTGCATGTATTTTGTATTTTTGTGTTTTTATCAGTAATCTTTGGATTAGAGTCCTTGAAAATAGAATCTCTGAGTTAAAGATATAAATTCTTCCTCTGGATCTTACTGCATTCCCTTCTGTTGGGACTGTACTGTTTTTACTTTCCCACCAACAATGTGTGAGCGTGCCCGTTTCCTCATAGCTTGAATTTTTGCCATTCTGATAGGTAGGCAACTTTTTTTTTTCCCTTAGAGTTTTGTCTGCCCAAAGGGGTTTTTATTCCCTTTTAATTAGATTTTGAGAGAGTGTGAGTGTGTGTAACCTGCCTTTTTTGTTTTTTCCATCAAGTTGTATTTTCTGTCCTTCCTCTTAGCTATACTGACTGTGAGGATATTGATTGGGTTTAAAGCTGAGAACCTCAGGCCTCAGAGTGGGATCTCTTTGTAGTGGAGACTGTCACTTACCTTCCTTTGAGCCTCATTTTCACCTCTTACCATAAATAAATTGGGCCCTTCTACCCTGAATAACCGGAGAAAGCAATGGCACCCCACTCCAGTACTCTTGCCTGGAAAATCCCATGGACAGAGGAGCCTGATGGGCTGCAGTCCATGGGGTTGCTAGGAGTGGGACACGACTGAGCAACTTCACTTTCACTTTTCACTTTCATGCAAATGGCAGCCCACTCCAGTGTTCTTGCCTGGAGAATCCCAGGGACGGGGGAGCCTGGTGGGCTGCTGTCTATGGGGTTGCACAGAGTTGGACACGACTGAAGCGACTTAGCAGCAGAAGCAGCAATGCTGAATAACACTGTGTGGGGGGATCTGTTTCATTTACCCATTCTTTTCGGTTTCACATGTTTGTAACTGGGTGGATGAATTCCTAACACTTATACTCTGGTTCCCAGCACAGACTAAGACTGCTTGAAGCCCTTAGGTTACAGTTTGTTCTTTTGAAAGCAGAATGCCAGGAAACAGCTCGCCAGGCAGCCCTGGCCAAGCGCGTCAGATCGTGCTGATCCCATGTCTAAGGGAGCGACTGTGATAGCACCATAGCTCTAGGCATTTGGAATTATCACACCAGGAGATCTGATCTCTGCCTAGCATTGGAGCAAACGAAACCCTTAAGATAGGACCTCACTTCTCTCTGGTAAAATTCAAAGAATGAGCTAAATACAATCCTTTTAGAACTTTGAACACATCTGGGATGATAAAGGAGTACAGAAACCAGATTTAGACTTGTCCTTACCTGGTAAGGAAAAGTATTCAGTTCTGTACTTGACTCTTTAAGAAGCCAGATTTGGACAGTAGGAAGTGTAAGCCAGGCATGATATTCAGCGGAGAAAAATGAGAAACTGTCATGAAAGCTATCAAATAATTTTATGCAGATGAAATTGAATTGATCGCAGACAGGACACTTACAAACAGCTAGCCAGTCCTTTGTTACTTAAAAACACTTTAATTGCCATAATTTGCTTTGATATGTTGATAGACTGAGTTATACCACATTATGTTTCTTGGCTGGAAATCTTACCCAGTACTTCTAAGAACAATCCTCAGTCCATCTCTGCCCGCTGCCAGTCGAGGCTGTGCCTCTAGAGCCTCGATCCATGAGGTACTTATTGGAACTGTCATATCAAGTTTGCTATTTTTCCAATGTCCTATTTTCCTACAAAATTGTGGTGTTGGAGAAGACCCTTGAGAGTCCCTTGGACAGCAAGGAGATCAAACCAGTCCACCCTAAAGGAAATCAACCCTGAATACTCACTGGAAGAACTGATGCTGAAGCTGAAGCTCCAGTACTTTGGCCACCTGATGCAAAAAGCTGACTCACTGGAAAAGACCCTGATGCTGAGAAAGACTAAAGGCAGGAGGTGAAGGGGGCAACAGAGGATGAGATGGTTGGATGGCATCACTGACTCAATGGACATAAGTCTGAGCAAGCTCTGGGAGATGGTGAGGGACAGGGAAGCCTGACGTGTCCGTGGGATCACAGAGTCAGGCATGACTTACTGACTGAACAGCATTTTCCTGCAGCTTTGGGGATGTGATACTGTGTAGAGTCTTCTCAGAGTGGCTTCAGACCACTGTTCTATAAGTTAGTTAGTTAACCACATCATGGTAATATATTTAGATGAGTCTATATAGTTTACCGCATTCCTAAAAGGGCAGGCATTCTATTTTATTACAAAGTCTGCATCAGAGAGGAATAGAGTATTGGTTATTAGGCCTCTGCCCTGAGGGAGCTGCTTTCTTATGCATTCCAAAAATATTTGAGTGTCACGAGGTGGATAACACCATGATCCACTGTGAGTGAGGATTTCAGAAGAATCTGTGGGTTCTAAAGGGGTTCGCGACCTATTGAGAGGTTGGAATTAAGCCATACTTGTGAAAAGTTTAAATAGTGCAAGGTGCTTTATGATTAAGCCTGTCATAGTCTTCCTATCCCTTAGGGTCAGAACCCATTCGATTGCTTCTTTCTCCTTTCTCTTCCTTGAATCCATTTGAGCCTGTCTCACCACGTGTCTGCCTGTCTATTCATTGTTTCTCTTTCTGGGACCCTAATTTCTGAACTGAGCACTGCAACTCTGAATCACTGCAGTGGATGCCTCTGTACTCGGGGTGTCTACAGACCACTGCTTTGTTTATCTTCCTGATACAGCACTTCCTGGAACACATCACTGCTTGCCCCAGAAACTCAGTAGTTCCGTATGAGCTACCGTAGGGCTTTTTTGTAAATCATGAGGTCCCTGATTGTAATGGGTACATGCTGTTTGGAATGCTGTATGTTACATGTTGTAAGCACAGCTTGTCAGGGTCACCGAAGGTCCCATGCACCACAGAAAATAAGAATGACTGATCTGCAGATTCTGTCCCATTTTCTCACTCAGCGGTTGAGGCCTGCCACATCTGCCCTCAAACCACCTTCACAGCCTCTCTTTTCACAACTTTCCTCAGTGACCTACTGGTTGTAGCTACACTGTTTTCGTGTTCTCAAGCTAATTAGATTTCCTTAGCTTTTCCTGCCTCTTCCTCTGCCCTTCACTAACTCTGAAGGCAAGTTAGTAAACACACGATTCGGTGAGCATTGTCCTGGTGTCCTGTCCCCACTCACCCGTTCTCTTCTTTCTTTCTGATGGTTTCCCTTTGAATGTCCAGCATGCAGATCCTTGCACCGTGTTTCCTGGCCACAGTGGCTTTGCAGTGGCCTCCTGTCCTAGGTGTATTTGCCTCTGGCGGTTTTGCCATCCATTCAGTGCATTGCCTTGAATTGTGAAGCACTCCTGCCTTTAGTTTGATTGAATCCCTCTTGTGGTCAATCTCCTACAATAAATATATACATTATACATTATAGTAAAGAAGGAATTATTTTGTGAATTTATCTGAAATGAAAAAGATAAAAATGATGTCTGTTCTTTGTTTAAAAAAATATATTCACTCATTCTTCTCTGAACAGATTTCTTGGTTCTAGCCTTAATATTTTTCTGTTGTCTTCATTCTCAATCTTAGCTGAAAGTAGCTTTGTGATTCCTTTATTTTACAAAATGAGAACATGGACCCTTTGGTCGAGTTCCCCAAAATGGCTGTTTCATATCAGAGAGACGATTAGAACATATACTTCTTTAATTCACTCCAAAATCAGACCACAAGCCTGTGCCACTGAACATAATGCTCACTCACATCGATCCTAAACTGGTATCGCTGAGCTTGAGGGAAAATCATCCCCTCTCTATATGGTTTTTCAAAAGTGAAGACTTGTTTTCCTCTTTTGTGGTTGTTCATTTGCCCAGAAGGGTCTAAACAATGAGGAAGTCTCACAGTATGTGCTTCATAGAAATTAACACACACACGCAATCTGATTTCACTACTTCACATATTCTCAAGAAAAATTAATAATCTGCCTGAAACTCAGATCTATGAAGAGGGCTGTTCTGCTGGCTTAAGTAGGAGAAGAGAAAATGATATCAGATTAGAGGAAAGTTCTTCTGAAGGGCTTTCTTCATGACTCAGCGGTAAAGAATCCACCTGCCCAGTGCAGGAGATGCGGGTTCAATCCCTGGATCAGCAAGATCCCCTGGAGGAGGAAATGGCAACCCACTCGAGTATTCTTGTCTGGGAAGTCACATGGACAAAGGAGCCTGGCTGGCTGCAGTTCATGGGTTTGCAGAGTCGGACCTACTGGGTGGCTGAGCACGCACCCAAGGTTTTATGAAGCTGAGGAAGAAACTGGTAGCTCTGGCCATTACCCCTACCTGGCCTGCTGTGGTTGTTTTCCTTAATACAAGGTTTAAAAAAAAAAAGCCCTCTAGTTACATCTTCAGCTAACTGTTTTCAGTGTCCTGCCCCAGTGGGCCCCCAGCAGTCTGGTGCTTTCCACCCTCCAGGACAGCTGGCCTACCCAGTGTGCTCCAGGAAGACTCAGCAGCAGTCTCGTATCTGCTTCCAGGCACGTGGGCCCCGGGGCCTTGGGAAACCTACCGTTTAATCACCCGGCACTGTGGACTCTCCTGCATGTGCCCACTGATTTAGAAAATCTCGAGAGCCCATCTGCTCTACCTATGGGTTTTTCAGCCTTCAATCTTTGTCAGATTTGCCTGCCGCAGCCATACCTTGTCTGAATTTTAACTAGCCCCTCACTCCACCTGCACCTAAATAAACCTCTTGTTTTAGGTTCATCTGAATAAACAGCTTGTTTTCCCACTGACTCAGTGCTTGTGTGGAAATTACCTTTTAAAGACACTATTTGTTTAATTTTCTTTTCTTTTTTTTTAAATTTCAAAAGTAAGCATATGTGACTTTATTTAGAAAACATTATAAAATCAGCTTTACGTGAAGGAGTTTGTGAGACCACTATGTGAAGATACCTATCTTAAATGCTTGCTAGCTCTGCAAAGGTGGTGTTGCAGCTTTAAACTTCTAGAAAAATTCTCCCTTGTCACCTACACTTGGGGTGGCAAGAATGGTGAGCCATCTCGAGTACCAAGCAGCCTGCTGTTGAGGAGTTTGACATAGGGAAAAGCCTGCCCACCTGTGGGAACCTGGCTTCCTTGTCAGAGAAGTGCAAATACAGGTTCTTGAAGGCCAAGTGAACTTGTCAGATCCCAGTGCGATTGGTTTCAGTCCACTCCACTCTTCCTGTTTTCTACAGCACTGTTAACCAGAACTTGGGCTCCTTGGTTTAGCGTTGTCCTTGGTAACTGGACTTTTTGTCACAGCCCTGCCGGAACCTTGTGTTTTAACTAAGCCCACCTTCATTCAGGCATTTATGGAGCACCTGTATATAGGATTGGCCAAAAAGTTTGTTTGGATTTTTTCACACCATCTTACAGAAAAACACGAACAGACCTTTTGGCCAACAAAATATTTGAAATGATTAGCCTGGTTGACTTTCTCGGTATTACCCTTTTGCTCTCCTGAGGATGGTGGAAAGGCCCAGTTACTGGAACGGTTTTGTTTTGCAGGTCACGGAAAGAACTCCTCTAGATGTAAAATCACCTCCATACTCAGACCACCTCCTTGACGTTCCCACTGTGGCCATCAACTGCCTTAAACATTCACCCACGTTTGAATATCTTTTTCTACAATGCAGTATTTTTTTCCTGTCACCTTTTTTACACTTTGAATGATGTGCCTCTTTAAGCTAAACTGTGCTGCCTCTGTAAAATCTTTATATACTCTTCCGAGATGGAAAGTGCTGGTCTTCTGAGAAATAATGTTACTCTGTCCTTGGAACTGATGGATTTGAAGATGGCTCCTGCCTGCTCACAACATGAGAATCAGCAGAGTGTTTAAAAAAACTGTTACATGACAAGTCTCCAGTGGGGCAGTCAGTAGGAGAACACATTTTCCAGGGAAAGTCTGACCCACAGAATTATACCAAAGTATTTTCGGGTTGAATTTCTTACTTCTGCCATCTGTTGGAATAAATTATTTTTCTGCTTTCTATGGAAACCTGGTTTTAGTGTTTGTTAAATAAGCTCTTTTCTATCTCTAGCTAAGACCTTTTTGAAAAATGATTTTGTACTTCCAAATTTAGCTTGGATGGATCAACCTGGTTGTGTAGTTTGAGATGACTGAGGAATCTGGTAAGTACATTTCTTAACGATCCAATAAACATCTCAGTGCTTGCTGTAGCCACTGGAGGAGTCAAAGAAGTGGATATTGGGTCCCTGCAAATTCGAGAGCTGGAAGGCTACTGGGAGGTAAGGTTGGTACGCACAGAACTAGAGATTAAGGCCGTGTTTCACCATTGTCCATAAACACATAGTCGTGATGGTGAGCAGATAGAGGGGCAGTACCAGCCACAGGGACAAACCAGAACCAGCAGCTCCTTGTACCATTCCCTGTCAGAGACGGGACGGAACAGTCAAGTGGTTATGGAGCCTGGGACGGGGACAACATTGTGTGTTTTAGTAGTGGGCATCTCAATACTTCAGTAACTTGGGGACTATATTAGATTTAAGAAATTAAAAATGAAAATGGATCTAAATTTTCACCGACTCATGGCTCTTTGACAGCCAGCCAAGAATGGATTTCCTGTTTTGCAGTTTGTACTTTTCTTTTCCGTCTAAACTGTCTGAACTCATTGCTTTGCTATTCTTATGACCAAAGAGAGTTTCAAGTTGATGTGACTCTCCTGCTTTCATTTCTTTCTTTTCCTTCTTTTCTTTCATTTTGAACTTAAAGTTTTCCCAAAGAGGCAACTCCAGCCTTTACATTTGCAGCAGACAAGCTTCTTTAGGTAATTTCATGGCATCCAGAAAACACTGAAGATTTGATGTCAAAGGACCATAGTGATACCTGCTACCCCATCATTTTATTATAAATAAGGAATCACAGCCCAGACAAGGAGGGTTGCCTGCCCAGTTTAAGGGAGCTGGTCACGGCAGATGGAGGAGGAGGAGGCGCGTGTTTTCCAGTTTCCACTCTAGAGCACTTTTCCCTTGCACCCCACCTCTCAGTGCTCCACTGGCCAGGAGCCGACTCGGGGGCTCGGGTGGGAGGGAAGAATTCTGCCTTTGTGGATGACCAGGCTGTCTCCCATCAGAGCAACTTCTTTGACCCTTCATTGTTATTTGTTATCTAAGAAAGCAATGCTGGTGGTTGCTGTGGGTACCTGAAAGGATGCCACAGTCTTGGAGCCCTGATCATGGCTGGGGGCGTGTGACCTGCGAGCAGCTGTGGAACCATACTTTGAGTCAGGCCGTACTGCCCAGCATTACTGGTGGTCAGTCTGAAACCTTTCACGCTCCCACCCCGGCCTGCTTCCCAGCAGACCACCGTGAGTTTGAAGCGGAGTCTCCCACTGTCCCTGGCGTGGTGCTTTCGTTGAGTGGCGCCTTTGCCTGTCCTTGACTTCAGCACGGCGTGAGCTGTAGGAGCCTCCATGGTTTCCAGCACAGCAGCCCTGGACTGTAGCGTCCCTGCAGCTCTTGAAGGGGTCTTCTCATTCACAATTGTGGTTGGACACATTCCCGATTTAATGACATAGTTGAAGGCAGAGGTCATGACCCTGGCTGATCCAGGTCCCTGAGTTCTGCCTTGTTCTGTCACTTTGTATAAATCCATTTTTGTACTTCTGGAGGTTAGACATTAGTGGGGCAAGCTGGATTACATTGCTCTTTGCATTCGGGCTTGCTTGCCATTTGGTGTGCTTCAATTCCTACAGAGAGGGGTAAGGAAGATTCGTGTGTTGCTTGCACTCACAGCAGGGATGTGAGCACTGAAGGGACTGCAGTGTGCAAGGGAGGTTTGGAAAATCCTGTTCAGTAAGCTCTCAGGGAAGGTAAAGGCCCTAATAAAGCAGCAGCTCAGGCCTGAACCTAGAATGTTTTCTCCAAACCAAAGCCCTACTGAAGCCTCAGCATAAAGCCTATGATGAAGAAAGGAACTCATTTCCTAGCCAGATTGGGGATCAGAGACACCTCCTTCCCATACCCCACCCCATCTCAAATCTACCCCCACCTCCCACTGAAAGACAGATTTCAAGCCCTTAACAGCCAGGTTCTGTGACTCTGTCACCACCCAGATGTATTACTGTCATTGAAATCAAGGAATGATGATATCCACAGAGATTTTGTGGGCAGAATTCAGTAAGTTCCCTTGGCCCAGCCAGTCACTTAACCTTTGAGTCTATTTCGTCATGTGTGAAATTCTCAAGAACATTAAATGCAGTTAATGTATAAACTCGGATGCATGTTTTCTCCTCACCTCCTCCCTAATAATTGAACAATTTTGTTACAGCAACTCAGGCAAAATCTGAGATGAACACCTGTGAACACTTTTTCCCTTGCCCTTGCTCCAGTGCCTGCCAGGGCCCAGGTTGGAAGGAGCACCATCCAGCCCTTTGAGAGGATACTGAAGTGTTTCTTTCCTCTGGAAAATCTGGACCGGTGAACATGATGTGGCCTGGGATGATCATTAGACTAGGAGAGGGCCTAGCTTTGCGATTATTCCATCGCTTTCTAGTAATGTGGCTTTGGGAAAATCATTTAATATCTGAGCCTCAGTTTTTTTCATCTATAAAATGGTGATAATACCTGCCCTTTTCTGCTATATGAGGTTGTTACCAAATGAGGTATTGGTGGTAAAGATGATTTGTAAATTATGATAATACACAAAGGATATTTTTTGAAGAAATGATGAAATCCCTAGGACCCATTGATTATATTTTTCTATGAAGATAGGCTCCAGAGGGGTAGCTGACTTTTTTTTTTTTTTAACATATGGTTTCCCTTTTGTTTAGTCATTTGTACTTGGGTTACATAAAAATAAAAGACACACACCAGGCTCCAAGCCTGATCTCTGAGGAGGGCGATGGATCTCTTCGAAATAATCATAGCCTAAGTGTCTAGACCACATCCTTCCTGCCTTTCCAGGCTCTACCAGGTCATATACCAGAATGGGAGACTTTCTGGCATGCTTGTGTAGATGTCATCTGAGAGTTGTTTTCTTTTAACACTGTTCTTGTTGTTTTCCTTAAACGTGTAATGATGTCTGTGCCCTTATCACTGACCCAAAATTTTTTTATTGTATATTCCTTGGGTATTGCTTCAGAAGTAGCACCTTTTTGTTTATTTCTTCTGGCCAGTTTTTTTGTTTTTCTGTTGTTTTTTGTTTGTTTGGGTTTTCTTTTTCATTTTAAGAGTGGTAGATGTTCTGACATGTGGATGCAAAATTATTTTAAGCTGTTGCTCAGACTCATAGAAGATTTGGCCCTGGATTTTGTCTTCCAAAAATTTGAAATCAATTGCTTCTTTTAAAATTATATTTAAATTATATTTTAAAATATATGTCCGGCATTTTAGAATAGTTGTGTCCCCATTCCTCTGTGTAAGAGTTCTCTTCTGTTTGAAGAACAGATGTGTTTAAAATGGCGATGGACTCTTAAGCAAAAATTATGTATTGCTTTTTCCCCTGTTCCTTCATTTCTGTTTTCTCTCTTAAGAATTGAATGTATGAAATTAATTGTAGAAATAATTTTTCTGAGAAAAAAAAATGTAAAGTGCTATTGTGAAGAACACTTATCATACCAGAATCGATCAAAAGTAGCCTTAATGCTCAACAAAGGGAGATGCTCACATAAGCCATGCTGCATCCAATAAAGGAATATCCTGGCACATTTAATAATCTTTTCCCCAAAATACATACCTAGAAAAGAAACTGAAAAGACAAATAGCAAACTATTAACATTGCCTCTGGATGGTCATTGCAAATGATTTTAATTTTCTTTTTCCTTTTCAGCATTTTCTCCAATGAAGCTGTAATATTTGAATAAAAAGAGGAAAAAATAAGTTTCTTTAATAACGAAAGATAATAGGATATTACATTAAGGGTGGCGAGGGGAAGCCCACAGGATTTCAAACTTATGTGCATAGAAAGAAACCTGATAAGAAATAGACCAAATAATTGTTGCTTGTGGTTATTTCTTTTACAGCTTTGTGTACTTCCAGATTTTTCACAAAGAGCATGTATTTTGTAATTGGAAAAAAATGGTGTTTTGTGGGGGAACGTTGTCAGAATAGTGTTAGTACTTCTTCAAACATTATGTAACACGCACGCCTGCTCAGATGCACACACACACACACACACACACATACTTTTTTTTTTTTAGAGTAATTCAGGGTGAAGGGAAATTAAGTCAGCTAGGTTTATTAAAACACTGAAGCTATTCTGAACCAGTGAAATCCGCGCGTTCACACAGCACTTCTGATTCTGTGTTTGCACCGAGCAGGACGGAGTGTGGAGCACTCAGCTGAGGCGCCAGCCTCCCTTTGTGTAGGTGCTCACAGTGACAACGTGGGGCAATGAAAAGGGAGCATTGATTTTGATTGATTCCGCCCACATAGAAAAGGGGAAGCCTGGGGTATGAATGCTCTGGGGTCCCACACGGGTTAGAAAAAGCCCCACTGTTCCTCCACTCCCAACCACTCCAAGCAAGCCTTTCATTCAGACGGTGGTGCTGTTTCTCCTCCTTGTGAAATGTATTGGCCCTTTCTTCCCCAACTCCCACTACTTCCCAGCCAACTCCCAAACAGGAGTATTCAGCTGAGGATGCTCCGCACCGAAGACGGCTACCCACCTGAATCCAGCCAGACTTCTATTTAAATTGCCGTCGAGATTTTGAAACGCTTTTCATAGTTTCTCCCCACTGTCCAAAGTGTGCTGCTGCTGTGGGTGCCATCCCAAAAGGGAACAAGAGGAGCAGATGTTTTGTAGAAGCGCTGTGTCTGGGGAAATGTGAGTTAAGGAGCTAAGTGTGACTCTGCAAACCACGTAAGGTTTTTGGCAACATACAGTAGGCATTTTCAGCTCCTGGTCTTTATTCTGCTCTTAGTTGCTCAAGACTGGTAAACAGAAGAAATTCAGTCCCTGACCTCCTAGAACTTAAGAGTTTAGCAGTGGACCTCAGTAGAGGTACAGGGCCTCTTAGCAAGCACAGATTGCTGGTTAAGTCGACTAGAAACACTCAGTGCGTGGTGGAGGAAGGCTTTTTAAAGGAAGTAACCTTTAAGGAGAAACCCGAAGGATGAGGACGAGCTAGGCAAGCAGGAGTGAGTGAAGTGTTCTAGGCTGACAAGTGCTGAAGTTGTTGCCAGAGTCTAGGAGAGGAGAGGTCCTGGATTGTGGAAACGAGTGAAATGACGTCAGAGAAGTAGCTGTACTGGGGCCATATTTATTAGCACAAGCACATGGCTGATGGACGTTGAGGGGCGGCGGAGTCAGGGATCACGCTCTGGTTTCTGTTGAGTGGACCATGGAAACTTTCCCTGGGATTCAGGGCCATGATGAGTTCAGTCACAGACAGTGAGTTTGCAGGTGCCTGAGGAATCCATGTGGAGATACCTAGTGGACACTTTCTGCCTGGGCCTGGAGGTTGAGGAGGACCAGGCTCCAGGTAGGAGGGTGAGGCACCAGCATGGAGAGACCTGGAGCTGTGGGTGTGGGTGTGGGTGCCGAGAAGAGAGTGTGTAGAGTGTAGGCTGGAGACCTGAGAAGCACCCCCTCTTTAGAGATGGGGAGAGAAGTAAGTGGGACACAGTATTCCTTCTTTACAGTCGGAGAAATTGAGGTCAACAAAGGTTGTATGACTTAAGCAGTTCTGCCCAGAAGTCCCATCAAAGGTCCTCTCATTCCAAAGTTTTTGCCCTTTCAGAGGGTGTGGCTACAGTGCCTCCAACTTTGCCTTCCTCACCCACACCCAAGCCTCTTCCCATCTCTGAGCTCTGGGACCCTTCTGCAATTGCTTCCCCACCCCCACCCCCATTTTTTCCATCATTGTTATCAGTCCTATTGCTAACGATAATAGCTAGCATTTATGTACCAGTTGCATAAGCAAGATGTTGTTCTAAATGCTTCACATGTTAATGCATTCAATACCCACAATAACCCAGCTAGATAAATGCTCGGATTATCCCTATTTTACGGATGAAAACATTGAGGCACAAGGCCACAAACTACTACTTAGAGGTGATGGGATTCAGTCCCAGAGGCGCCTCATGGCAGGGTCCCGGCCTGCCACTGAGTCTCCATGGGATTTTGTCCCAGGAAAAATTTCCTTACGTGACCCCGTTGAGGTCTTTCAGTTTTAGCTTCTTCACCATGGTCTGTTTCTACAGCACCTGTGGTAAAGGAACAGCCCTCACCCTCACCTGAGTGTCCCAGGGAGGGGGCACACAGCCTGCTCTTTGCTGACATTTCTGAAAAGCAGGGGCAGAAGTGGGATTTTCAGGTATGACGTCTTATTTGCACGAGAGTGCAGGTCTGGGCGAAGCATCGTCCCTTCTCTCACCTCCCTCTGCCTGGAACACCTAGCACCTTTTAATCTCAGTGTGCTCACTCCAGAGCCCCTGGGGGGGGCTCCCCTCCCGAAATTATGGCCACTCTTGGTGTCCACAGCAACTGTGGCTGATTCCTGTCATCACAGCTGTTATAATTTACAGATCTTTTCCCCCAGGCTGCAAAAGCTTTGCTGGGCAGGATCTCTGGCGTTCAAGTGTTTGATGTCTACAAGCTTGCTCAGTAAGGGTCGTATGGGCAGCCAGCTTTCAAATGCATTTTTTTGTAAGTTCCATTCTTGAGATACTGCATTTGCTTCAAGCAAAGGTACAGCTGTCTGAATTAGAGCTCTGGGTCTTGGTGAGCCAGCTGGGTGGGTGTGGGACCTGGGTAGCCATGCCATGCGGAGAAGGGTCCTGCACTTGGTTTACTGTTGTGCTCTTGTTGTCATGAAATTCTTAATTTTTGAACGAGGGGTCACTACATTCTCATTTTGCACTTGGACCTGCAAATTATGCGACTGTTCTATTGGTTGGAGTGGTGTCCCTCTGACCTCAAGGGTCCTAATCAGAGTATTACACAAATAGCTGCATATCCCCTGAAATCACCAGCAAAATTAGATTTGTGTATACTTCGGTGAGTTTTTCTGGGGAGTAAGTCTGGCTTTCATCAGAGCCCCAGAAAAGTTCACATTGTTACTAATAATAACAACAATAACTAACTTTCACTTAGGTTTGTTGGGTGCCAGACCCTAAGGGCTTTACTGTGTTGCCTTACACCTTACCTGAGTGTGACTGGGTTGGGGTAAGGCAAAAAGCAGTATAGTACATTTCCCTCTTTTCTAATACTTATTCCCCACTTCTCTGTTCCCCAACCAGAGGAGAAAAGAAAACCACTGACGTGGTCCTCTCTTCTGTGGAGTTGGCAGGAGCCTAAATCTTTTTATTACTTCCTTTGCTAGGAGGAAAGAGGAACTGCCCCAGACTTTGCCCTGATCCCCATTTGGTTTCATCTGCTACTCCCAAGTTCCCCAAAGGCGACTTCTGCTTTTGTCAGACTGAGAAGAGGTGATTGGGCAACATGGGCAGGAGGCGTCCTCACGATGAGGTGACAGGTTGTCAGGGCGTCAGGGAGCAGTGGTAGCCAGCTCACCAGGACTCCTGCAGTCAGAATCCTGGCTGAATCCTGGCCTGAGTGATGGGTGTACCACCTAGGTTGCAGGGAACCAGTGCTCTGAGGGTCTGTATAGAAAGGCAGGCAGCTCTAGAAGGGCACCAAGTTATGGGGGTAGATTAATGAGGCTTCCTCCTGGCACGGGATAGAGCCCACAGCTGGCATTCAGGTTTGTTAACGTGTTCTGTGTGTGGTGCAGCTCGAGTGTGAATGCAGGTACATCACACCCGTTTATCTTGTGCACCCACTCTTGGGCTGGACCTTGTGAAAACAGGCTGAAAACTAAAAACCGATGGCACCGTCTCTGGTTTCGCTGTAGCATGAAGGAAATCTATGACCATGTGAATTTGTGCCTGCATGACTCTTCGCGACCCTGTGGACTGTAGCCTACTAGGCTCCTCTGTCCATGGGATGCTCCAAGCAACAACACTGGAGTGGGTTGCCATACCCTCCTCCAGGGGGTCTTCCCGACCCAGGGAGTGAACTCCGGTCTCTTACATGGGTTCTTTATCACGAGTGCCACCTGGGAAGCCCTGTGAATTTGTAGGGGGGGAAAACCTTGGACACACAGGATCCCCTAAATTCACCCTCAATTCTCTGAACTTTTTACTGTTTTTCTTTAGTGACCTCTCTGGACTGTTTACTTCCTGTGTTTCAAATCTAGCTTCGGTTTTACGCCTGGTTGGGCCTTTTGGAATGTGCCTCTATTGGTAGTTCAGCAAACTGCTATCTGGACCAAGTCTTGGTTCCTGCTTCTTATCAGTCTGTTCCTCCGCTTTGTTTTTATCCTCCTACTTCTGGCCTCCCCAAAAAGAAGGTCTTATTGTACCTGGCCTTTGGGAATCTTTCCTATAACAAATGCTAGATTGTTCTCATTCCCTCGCTTCCTGGTTTGCTATCAGTAACAGTGGCTGATACTAACTGTATGTTCAGCTCAGCGCTGACAAAAAAAAAAAAAAAAAACCCCACGGGAATTATTAGATGTCCTAGAAATTTTCAGTCTTAGTGAAACAGACAAAACAATTCTGATGGCAATGCTGCCGTGGAAGATGATGGTGCCCCCAGACAGTCCTGAGTTGCTTGCTGCCCTCTCCAGCCATGCCACCTTCTTTCCCTTCTCTGCTGCTGCTTCTCTTCCAAGAGACTTCCAGTCGTGTTTCTCCCTGGAAGCTGGAGGAGGGGGAGACCAACACCACTGAGTACCTATGAGACATCAGGCCCCACATTGCATACTCAAAACCAACCTGTGAGGCAGGTGGTGACAGAAACCAAGGCATAGAGAGATTAGGAACCTGCCCAAATCATTTAGCAAGCAAGTGGCCCTGAAACACGTATCATGTTGTTAACAACCAGGGCAGGGCTTCCCCTCTTATAAACTCTACTGAATTTTCAGCTTCCCAAGTCAAGTCTTTACCGCTTTCTGAATTCCTCCAGGGTAGAGACTGTGTCTTCCTGTACACCTTAGGCACTCAACAAGTGTCAGGTTTTTGTTTTTTTGTCTTTACTTTCTTTTCCTTTATCCGTCACCAGGCAAGCTTGAATCTGGTGTCTAAGCATTGTCCATAATTCAAGGATGTATTAGTGTTTGTGCCCCTTGATTTAATAGAATAACATCAACAGGCATATTACAAGTAATGCAAAGCAGTGAGTATATTAAATTCTCAGTTGGGTAGTAGAAGGAAGGAGATTAATGAAGGCCAAAATAGATATGGTAGGGACTCCCTGGCAGTCCAGTGGGCAGGCCTTCATCTTCCAGTGAAGCTCTCCCTGATCAGGGAGCTATGATCCCACATGCCAGAAATGGTATTCTAACAAATTCAGGAAAGACTTAAAACGGTTCACATTTTTTAAAAAAGCACCTCTTATTTTTTAAATAAGGGAGATATGATAGAAACAGACTTCATAAAAGATATGGGATCTGAAGCCGTGGAGGTTGAATAGGATTTGGAGATTAATTTGTGCCTTCTGACCACAAGCTCCTATCCTTTGGCAGACACATTTTGGGATTTGGAGGACGAGGAATCAAGGGAAACAAGTAAATGGTCGATGTATGGAAGTGCATTTGGGGCTGAACTTTGGTGCTTTCTGAGAGAATTAAGAAATTGAAGCTCAGAACTGTCGCATAAAGAACACTGCGTTCTATTGAGAGGCTGAGGCAATGGGAAGAACTGATCTTTCCTCTTCCCCCAAAGAATATTTTTTAGGAGAGATGAAAGAGGAATGGGTGTCAATTCCCAAGCATCAATTAGTATCTCTTTTAGAGTCTCCCTCAGCAACACTCCAGCTTTCTCAGGAAGAAAATCGGTTTTCAAAAGTGTCCGAAGGACACAGCTTTTCCTGGAGATCTTCCAGTGTTGAGTTAATTAATATCACTTCCAAAGCTGTGAAATCTTAACATATCACACAGGTCTGGGGGTCTGGAAAAAAAAAAAAACACAGATTCAAAAGGATAACACTCATTTAGAAGGTGTGTGCATGACCAGCAGGCTGGGCTCAGTCTGTGCTCTAATGAAAAATTAGAGTGCAAACTTTAGATCAAAAGGAGAGTTAGGACCTATTGCAGTTATTTTAACTCCCTAGGAGGACTCAGAGAAGGAACAGAAAGAATCCAGTTCCTCCTGGTAAAGAAATTAGAATCCAGAGAGGTCGAGCCCCTCACTCTGGGTCTCATAGTTGGTGGTAAAGCTCCAGTTGGGGTCTTGGCACCAAGAATAGTGGTTCAGATACATCAGGGTGTAAAGTGGATGAAACATCTGCATTCACAGTGTCTCTGGAAGGATACAGAGAGTGTGGGTAACTGGTTGGTTATGAGAAAGAGACATGAGGGGCCAGGGAACAGGGGCGGGAGAGAGATTTAACATTCACTAAATACTTTTTGTACCTTTTGAATTTAGCATGGTGTATATATGTTACCTAATCATAAAATAAAAATTATTTTTAAGAATTCAGTGGAGTCTTATGTATTACTTTTTTTACCTCATTGTCTCATATTTGGTAAAACATATTTTTCTGATTGAGGCTATCCCAGTATGAAATGATTCTGCCAGTATCAAGGTCAAGCAGGTTGGAAGTGGTGATGGCCTTTTGTTACCACTTTGTGACTAGAACAAGAAGAGCCTTCTGAAACTCAAAGCAATGCTATTCCAGAGTCCTAACTCCCTGCCAACTTTGACTGTGGCACAATCTGGCAGGATAAAACTCATAGAAACAAATCAATTAGGAGTCAGTGATTTCATTCACTTCAGAGCAGGATACAGTCATTAATAAACCTTGATGGAAAGGTCTCTATTAGCCAAAAGTCTGTCCTTTCCAAGACAACAGAAGATGCAAAGGCGGGAATACAATGTAATTCACTAGTAAGAGCTTTCAATGAGCAGAGCCTCCTGCTGTGAAAAGAATCTGGGTGCTCCTTAAGCCCAAAAAACTGCTGCCCAGGAGAGGAGGTGAAAATACCTATATTCAAAGGGCAGTAACAGTGGAAGAGCTAACCATCTGCTGCAGTTTTTCCAAACATAGTATTACGAGTGAGGATCATCTGTAATGTGTTCCATGGAGATTTAATGCATGAATCTCACGAATGAGTGAGAGGAACCTGGCTCATACTTCGGAAGCTAGTTTTTCTATTGGGCTTTCGTTTTTAAACTCCAGTTGATATGGAAAATTAGAAGGTGGTATCTTAGCCCTGGGTCTTCCCCCAAGTACTCGGTAAAGAATCTACCTGCCAGTGTAAGAGACTCGGGTTTGATCCCTGGGTCGGGAAGATCTCCTGGAGAAGGAAATGGTAACCCACTCCACTATTCTCACCTGGGAAATCCCATAAACAAAGGAGCCTGGTGGCTACAATCAATGGGGTCGCAAAGAGTTGGATATGACTTAGTGACTAAATAACAACAAAGTGTTGGCCTCGAGAAAATAATTGAAATCCTGCTACCAGTGGCGCTAGTGGTAAAGAATCCCCCTGCCAATGCAGGAGACATGAGACACCAGTTCAATCCCTGGGTGGGGAAGATCCCCTGGAGGAGGGCATGGCAACCCACTCCAGTATTCTTGCCTGGAGAATCCCCATGGACAGAGGAGCCTGCTGGGCTACAGCCCATAGGGTTGCACAGAGTCAGACAACTGAAGCAACAGCATGCATGCACGCTGGTGCAGTAGGGAAAGTATTCATTCCCTCACTTCATTTTGAAGGATACAGAGGGAAGATTACTTTTACTTTCCTCTTTGGTACCTACATATCCTTACCTATTAATATTGTGTACAAAAGTATTTTAGTAGCTGCTAAACTACACTGGCAACCCACTCCAGTGCTCTTGCCTGGAAAATCCCGTGGACGGAGGAGCCTGGTAGGCTGTAGTCCATGGGACAGCAAAGAGTCGGACACGACTGAGCGACTTCACTTTCATTTTTCACTTTCGTGCATTGGAGAAAAAAATGGCAACCCACTCCACTGTCCTTGCCTGGAGAATCCCAGGGACAGCGGAGCCTGGTAGGCTACCAGGCTCCCGTCTATGGGGTCGCACAGAGTCAGACATGACTGAAGCGACTTAGCAGCAAACTACTAAAAGTAAGCTTAGAGCGATCTTTTCTTGCTATTTAGTCTGCTATGGATCTTCTAAATGATGTACTTGAAACAATCTAATCATACTGTCATTCATTAAGTGCTCACTTTATGTGAAACACTATGGTAAGTGCTTTATATGAATTTTTTTCACTCAGTTCTTACATCAACCCCATGAGGTACTTACAGAGGAGCCACACACAGGTTAAATAATTGTTGTAGTTCACATACAGTAGAACAAGGTTTCAAACCCAGGTTGCTATTCAACCAGTACTTAATGACCATGTGCCAGGCATGAAAGGTAGAAGATGTTTGAAGCTTATGGTCTATGAAAGTCTGATTCAAAAGTGTGGTTTTGACACTGACATTATTACTTCCCTACATGTGTGCAAAGAGAAGCCACCTTCTTTTCAAAGGCAATTACTCCTAAGAGAAAACTGGCATCCTAAAGGAATCTGGCCAAGGATTTCTGTTCCCACAGCCTTTCCTTTTGCTTACTAAAATCAGATTTCTGTACTGTGCTCAGAAGACAAATTCTAGGCCCTTAAGAAACATAAAGAGCAGCCTGGAAGCACAGGCTGTGATGACAAGACTGGGTTCTAGTCTCAGCTGGGTCATTTACAAGCTTCCTGACCTTGTGCAAGTAACTTAACTTTTCTGAACCTTAATTTCCCCGTCTAAAAAAGTGGTATATTACCACTGAGTGTTGTTATAAACAGATTTAGGGAACATACACACACATACATAAACAGGTCAAAGTGTTTATAGGTTTGTTTGTCTAGGCGCTTCTAATAGCATTCTGTACATAACGCCGTTTTAAAGATGCACCAAATTCAGTGTCTGGAGCAAACGTGCGCAATAAGTTGGAAGAATGGACGAACAGCTGCAGGCAAGGCCAGTTTCTCACTGAATTAAGTGGTTCAGATGGGGTTGTTGTGGACATTCATAAAACATTGAATGCAATCAATTCCCCCCTCCTAAATTAATGCCGTTTTCGTAGCTTCCCTCAAGTTTCAGTAAACTTAAACTGTAAAATGGGCATACGGGCACTTCAGGCCTCGCCGCGTGGTTGTAATATTAGATATAATGCTGGACGTGAAAGTATTTGAAAACAAACATCCCGGACAAACGCGAAGGTAGCTAAGTATCAGAGACGGCCCACGCCCACGCTGCAGCGACGGGCTTAGCCCCCGCTCCGCCCCCTCTTCCTGGTTTTTCCCGGCAACCCGCCCCTCCCGCGTCATGTGATAGGGGTACTCTGCCGGCCCGAGCTTCTGATTGGCCGAGCTGCGGGGCGCTTCGCGATTGGCCCGAGGCCGGCGGGCCCCCGCCTCTCTCCTCCTCCTCGCCGCGGCCCACGTGAGGGGGGCGAGTCACGCGATTTCCGGGAACCCGTCAGGAAGGACATAAACAAAACAAACCCGAGGCAGCATGGAGAGGGGCCGCGGCCCCTGCAGTGGAACCAGACCCAGCGCCTGAGCCGCCCCAACATCCACAGGTGAGGTCAGCTGCCCTCGGCCCGGAGCCCGCAGGCGCCTGGGCTAGGGGACGAGCCGGGCGGGGGGCGGAGGAGGGCCGCTGGCCTAAGAGGCGGCAGCGCCGAGGCTCTGGGCCGGGTCGGCACGGGGCGGGGACCGGGACTAGGACCGAGTCTGGGGGCGCGCGGGCTGCAGGCTGCCGCCTGCCGGTCACGGGGACTCCAGCTCCCCTCCCCCACCCCCGGCCCGGGACGGTTATATAAAAGCGCGGGGCAGCGGTAGAAGGACCTGCGAGCGGGCGGCAGGCTAGGCCAGGGGTGGACAGTGCCGAGCGTCCGCCCTGCCAGGCCGCCTGGCCCTTTACCGCTGCCTCAGAGCCCGGGGCCGTGGCAGCCGGCAA
>SJYV01000745.1:132228-161099 GCA_006410875.1 Neotragus pygmaeus
AAAGAGCCAGGGCAGGGGACGAGAAGGCGCAGGCTGCGGTTGGCGGGGGGGGGTCCAGGCAGGGGTGTCTCGGGGTTAGTCGCTCCCCCTTCTCGTCCCCGCCCCAGAGACTGCCGAGAGGGGCCTCCCTCCCGGGATTTGTTTATATGTCTTCTCAAAGCAGCTTGAAGCGGCTTGGAGGCGGAGCTTTCGGCACAGAGTGGCAGATGCTGCCATCCAATGGAGCAGGCAGACGGAGGCTGACGCGCCAATGGGCTTGGGGGAGGCGGTGTGATGGCCCCCCCCCCGCATTTGTTAGGCTGTGTCGGGGGTGGGCCAGGTGGGGCGGCCATGTTAGATGGGAGGGGACCGGTGGCGGTGGGTCACTGAGAGGGGAGGAGACAGGGCAAAGGGCAAGGGAACCGGGCCGGGGGCGTTTCGGGTGTTCGAAGGCGAGTCCGAGGGGACGATGAAGTAGCTCAGGGGAGCCTGACCCCGACCCACCGCTCTCCCCACCCGAGCAGAGGAGGCAGGGAAGTACCGAGGGCAGTCTAGCCGCCCCTTGGGGATGGTTCCTGGGAGTAGACGGAGCTCAGTTTCTGGGTTCTCCCTCTTTCTCGGCTTTAAGCTTCCTGACAAACCGGCCGCCAAACCCTATAATTGCCCTGCTTTAACCCAAGAAGGCAAACCTTTTTGCTGTTTCTGAGCGAGCTTGAGCCTTAAGACTGCCTTAAGAAGGTACTTGGATAACTAGCGGTCTGAATTTGTGCACCAGGCCCCGGATAGAAGGAGGCAGTGAGGAGGAAGTTCTGTTTTTTGGGATTTTGCACGGAGGAGACCAGGACTAGAAAAGCCGAGAAAGTTAAGGGCTGGGCGGGGTCTCCATTTTTTTTCATCAGGATACCTTCTAAAGATCAGGCCCTTCGTGCTTGCCCTGGTCCTGATAGTAATTTGCCCCTCCTGCTTACATAAATTGATAGCCTTTAAATATACTTTCATGAGAAAACTGAGTCTTGAGAAAATTATTTAGGTTTGAAGGTTCTTTAGGACTCTTGTCTTGCGAATACCCTGCAGGTGAGAAATAGGATCAAGATCTGACTTAATTCTTTTAAAAAAGCAAAAAATGAGACTTCTGTATAAATCTTATGATTTATGGTAAACTGATTGTCACTTGGTTGTACTTTTAAATATTTTTTTCCCATTTTCTTGTAATCCAAAATAGCTAGGAGAAACACCAAAGATGAAAGAGGAATGGTATGAGTAATTAGAAAATCACTTATTTTACTTTATTTGTTTTATGATTATTTTGGCATCACGTCGGCCGTATTAGATACTTAATTTAGTTCTATGTTAACATCACCTTACAACCTGTGACTCTCTTGGTATTCTCAAGGGTACTAGGCTGTTGATAGATCTTTGGTTAAACACAAACGGTTAGGAACATGCCTTAGGTATATCGTGAGGGGCTATTCAAGAATTGACTGTATTTATTTAGGAATTTGCAATTATCTCCTATTTTGTTAACGGGGGAAAAATAATTGGTAAATAAATGGCTTATCGATTTCTGTATTTGATGTGATTGACTCACGGTTCTCTTAAGGATATATAAAAATGTAAATCCTGATTACTTGATAGACTTCGAGTTCTTAAATATAATTTTATGGCAAATGAAAGTATTTGCTCACCTTTTTAGTCTAAGAATGGCAAATAGATTCAACAAGACTTATTTGGACGTAACTTTTTTATGTGATTAATAAAGCATCTGGAATTTTTAGACTAATAAGTATAGAAGAGGCTAAATATATCTACAAGAAGAGATTACCTCCACTTACCATCCCATTCTCTGTCATGACAGGGGGAAACAAACTTTTTCAAAAACTATGTCTTGGTTTACTAGTTTAATGTGTGTAGGTTCTTGGATGCAAGTATAAGTAATAAAGGAATAATTAGTATGTCTCCTGGTGGTGGTGAGCTAAGTACAATTGACAATGAAAGTACAGTGAGTTTGCGTGTTGATTCTATTACTGCAGCAAAGTTTTAAAAGGTTGTGACCTAAATTCACCATCTTTTGCTTTTATTTACATTTTTTCACCGTTTGCTTTTAAAATTTAATTTTTAGTGTAGATTGACAACTACATGACTTTCAGTGATTCAGCAGAGGTTTCTTTCCATGTGGGTTTGTACTTGGATGTTTTGGGGACAAATCCTCTTTTACTATATTCAGTAGTTCAGCTTTCAGGGTAGATGAACTCTTAGACTGGACATAAATTTGCGAGATCATTGATTCTAATGATTTGAAGATAGAGTAACCTGTGCAGACTTTCTGTATAGGATGGAGTAGTAAATATTTACGCTTTGTCGGCCATGTAGTGTCTGTCACACGTACTCGGGTCTGCAGATTGTAGCATGAAAACAGCCATAGACAGTATGTTTGGGGCTACACTCCAATAAAACTTTATTTATAAGAACACGCTGTATTTGAAGGCTGTAGTTTGTCTATCAACCCATGTTCCAAGACATCAGTCTCTGGGTTTTAAGTACTTGGATGTTAAGTTATTGCAACATATATAGACATGAACTTTGGGTAATATTTGAGCACTTGCAGAATGTATGTATCTCATGCCTTGAAGAATTTTTAGAGTAAGACCACATGTCTATGTTTTATCTACATTTTTATTTGGGAATAGATGTCTTCCTGAAAAACTGTTTAAAGCAAATGTTGGAATGTCAATGCATTCTGATTGAAAAAAAAATTGACTTTAAAATGTATCTAAGAACCTTAGTGTGTTAACTGTTTGGAGGGAAGTTGGTCCAGTGAATAGATAACACACATAGATCTTTTATATATCATACATGTAATTTGGGAGCCACATTGTTTGTATTTGCCTGAGCTCTTCGTAGAATCACCTAAATAGGATAGGGTGCTTTTTCAAACCAGACCGCCAAAATGTAGGTTGGCGCCCCTCCCCTTCCTTGGAAACTATCAGGAGTGCTAAGTGCCCACTGAAGTGGAGATGCCATAACTAAAAATGTTACACAGGCAAGTACTTTTCTCATGTGTAGCTTTCCATTTTGTTTTTATGTAGTATTTCACCAGTCTTGTTGATTCGAACTGTATTTCAGGGTGATTCGAACTGTATTTCAGGGTGAGCATTAGAATTTAGGAAAGAGAATGTATTGACCTCTTAAAACCAAAAAGCATCCTGTGGCCTTCAATCTTGTTTCTAGTTCTGGTTAACTTATGTTTGCCCATGAGTGATTAGTTTATTAATTTGTTAATGGTAAGGATTAGTGATTTTTCTATTTCACAGAGGGCTATTGGGAAATTGTTAGTTACTCTCAAACTCTTGTACTTTGAATATGCTAATACTTCGGGATTGCTTGAAACCGCCTAGCAAATCTGTATTTAATTTTCTTTCTCTTAGTGATTGCCTCTCGGGTTCTCTCTTATTAGGACTTTCTGCACTCTACAGTATTTCTCTACCTACTTAACAGTGAGCAACTTGAGGTCAGAGTCTTCCTCTTATTTCTGTATGCCTAGTGCCTAACCCCTTTTAGTGTTTTTGAACTGCTTAGATAAATGAGTAGCTTGCTAAAAACTTGTAGATAGAAGCCAGTGAAGTCAGTCTACTATTAGTAGAGACCTTGGGCTTTTCTTAGTTAGGAGTAATTAGTCCCCATCTGCTCATCAAACAAAGAGTCTACGTGTTAAAATTGACCCTTTTTTGTAAGAAAAGCTAGTTCGATGATTTCTTAAAAATCCCTTGATTTTTCGTTGTTGTTGTTGTTAGGTACATTCCATTAGTTAGACTCAAATACTCCTTCCAGGAAAACAGCAGCTAAAAACCTTGTTCTTTGTCCTGTGAATTTGTCATTAGCTCTTGGCACACTTGGTCTCTAGATGTTTGACAAATGTGAGCAAAATTTCTTACTTCTTAGATGTTTGGGATAATTATTCATCTATGTAGCATGGGTCCCTTTAGGGAGAAATATGTAAAATCATTCTTGCTAATAAGTCTGTTTTATCCCAATGACTTGGGTTAGATGTGGAGAGAGTTTGATGCAGGGGGCACTGCAGTGGGTTTCCCAGATGGCACAGGGGTAAGGAACCTGCCTGCCAGTGCAGGAGACACAAGAGACAAGGGTTTGATCCCTGGTTGGAAAGATCCCTTGGAGGACGGCATGGAAGTGCACTCCGGTAGTCTTGCCTAGAGAGTCCCATAGACAACGGAGCCTGGTGGGCTATAGTTCATAGGGTCACAAAGAGTCAGAACTGAAGTGACTTAGCACACACGCAGTGGTACTTTGTGAATGCAATACCATCTCATTGCATTGCTTGCTAAGCCTTGTAAGCCTTTTCAGCAGTTCATGACATTTCTTCCAAAATTCGTGTTGGAAGTCTTCACCCCCAGCAGCCTTCTGAACTATTCATTTCCTCACTAACTTCCAGCAACTCTGATCATCTTGTCATTCTGTCCTTTGGACAACACCCAAACCATATTTACATGTTTTGTTACAAAGTCATGTTTTCACTTACTTATCTTTGGGTATTGTTGACGTTGACAAGTTTCTCGTGAGAGCGTCATGAGCTTGCTGTTTTATGTCCTTCAGTTTCCTTCAGATTCCTTGTGGAATACTTAACGCTTTCTTCCAAGTAATGTTTTGTTTTGGCAAATTGAAGCTCCCCCTTTTATTTTGTAGATGAATTTACTACTTTGAATGCTATACGCTATTCCTGGTGCAATTTTCCTTCTGTTTTATATGTGCCATTCACTGAGAAATGAAAACAAAACTTAAAAATGCCCTTTGACCATATAGGGAGACACTGGTGGTAAGGTAGATGTACTCCTCTTTGAAAGATACACTGTACTCCTTTCTTTGGCTGTACTGTGTGGCTTGTAGGATCTTAGTTCCCTGACCACAGATTGTACTGGGGCCCTTGGCAGTGAAAGCACCAAGTCCTAACTCCTGGAACACCAGGGGATTCCCTCACTGTACCCTTTAAACAGAAAAGCTTCAAGCATCCTCTTTAAGACTTGTTGTGGAAGACTTATTAATCACAAGAGTCGTGTCCTACTCTTTGCGACCCCGTGGACTGTAGCCCGCCAGGCTCCTCTGTCCATGGAATTCTCCAGGCAAGAATCCTGGAGTGGGTTGCCGTTTTTTTCTCCAGGGTATCTTCCCGACCCAGGGATAATACCTGCATCTCTTGCTTGGCAGGCAGATTCTTTACCACTAAGTCACCTGGGAATCGTTGCAGACGACTAGGTGGATTTTATAGTTTTACAAACTGCTCTTTAGTAAGGGTTTCATTCTCGCTACTGACTCCCCTGCTGGAGTTGCCCATAGACTAGTAGAGGACACAGATATTACAGTTCAACATTATGATATTTAGAGCAACGTGGATTCTGCCTGGAAAAGTTGGAAAAGCTTTCCAGACAAGATGGCATTTAAACTGGGATTTGAAGACTAGTGAAAGAAGTCAGAGAAGTTTGAAGATTGTATAAGATGTATGGAGTGGGGTTGGGTATGCCAAGACTTCAGCTGAGGCAGAGGCAGAGACAGGAGAGGAAGGGGCTGTTTTGTGGGATTCAGGGGGGAGGAACTCTCCTGTTCTCCCTTCCCTCTGATTCCTCTGGTCTGCATTGCTCTGCCAGGCCTCTGTTCTCTTGTGCTCTGACTTTGGTCTCTTTTTCCCTGGTTTTTAGTTTTCCTTTTAGCCCTTCCTCAAGGCCTGACATGCCTCCCTTTTTCTGTTTTCTCATCTGTGGGCACCAGGTACCTTTATTCTGACGCAGTGTATCCCTTACCTTTACTTCGTCTACTTGCCTCCATCCCTTCCTTTACTCTCTTTAGGTTCCTTTTCTTCCTTTTCTTTTTGGTGTTTGAAAAGAAAACAAAAATTCTTTCACAGTACTGTTAATTTTGCATATAAACAGCAGTAAATGTCTGAGTTGATTCCCTCTTGGGAAATCTTGTGTGATCAACTTGCCTTTGATACTTATCCAGGTACTAATTATTCATTTCTGTGAATTTCCTTTTTTGAAGTATTTTTCCTTTATATTCAGAGATGCCTCTTCTCATAGGCTACAGTGCAGAATATTATTACTACTTACATTCTGTGTTTTTTACTTCTTATGTGCCTTAAACTTGTTCTGTGACGAGCCCCAATTCAAACCTCACCTTTTCCTGAAATTTTCCCAAACTTTCCCAGGTAGAGATAGTAGTACTCTTCTCTGTAGTTTTATAGTATTTTTTGAATGCCTCTTTTAGAATTAGCTTTATTGAGGTACAGGTTTATAAATTCACTCAATTTTTAGTTTTGACAAATGTGTGCAGTTATTTAACCTCCTCTACAGTCATGATGTGGAATATTTCCATCACCACAGAAAGTTTCTTCATGCCCCTCTACTCCGGCCACAATTACTATTTACTTGCTGTCACCACAATTTTTTCGTTTTTGTAATTTCATATAAGTACAGTCATAGAATCTGTCTTATGAGTCTGACTGCTTTTACTTAATGCTTTTGAGATTTATTCATGTTGTTTCAAGTATCAGCTGAGTACTTGTTATCATATGGATATACCATATGATATATGGTCTGTCCATTTACCAGTCGATGGATATCTTGGCTGCTTTCAGATTTTAGGTTATTGAGAATAAAGATGTTATAGACATTCCTGTATAGTTCTTTTAAATACCTGTTTTCACATTGCATTTCACCTGGAGGTAGAGTTACGAAGTGATTAAGACCTTAAGGAGTTAGCTATACTCAACCAACAGGCTTTTTGCCAGCTGTGGTTTTGAGGGGTTTCCCAGGTAGCACCTAGTGGTAAAGGAGCCGCCTGCCAGTGCAGGAGACATTAGAGATGTGGGTTCGATCCGTGGGCCAGGAAGGTCCCTTGGAGGAGGGCATGGCAACCCACTCCAGTATTCTTGCCTGGAGAATCCCCGTGGACAGCAGGCTAGAGTCCATGGGGTCCCTTATAGTTGGACATGACTGAAGCAACTTAGCTTGCATGCCTGTCGTTTTGAGAATCTTGAAGATTTTCCACCTGTCAAATAGGACTGGATGGTGACTGGAGCAAGCTGGAAAGCCCAGGCCAGTGTCAGGTGACGGCCCTCCACTCCGGTTCAGGTCATCTTGCTGGGAGTGTGTGCCCAGTGTTGTCAGGTCTACCTTTCCCCCTCAAGAGAGTGGTATTTGATAACAAGATACAGAAGTTTTATATGAAACTTCCAATTTAAGTTCTGACAGTTAAAATTTAACTTTTTATAAAAACACTGCTGTGTCGGCTGAACAAAATCCATAGGTAGGCATTGATTTATGGCTGTGATTCAGTTTGAGAACTTTGCTTTAAATTTTCAGTTTTTCGAGAATTCCCCAGTAGTCCAACGGTTAGGTCTCAGTACTTTGACTGTCAACATCCAGGTTCAGTCCCTGGTTGGGGAACTAAGAACCTACAAGCCACACAGCCAAACAAAAATGAAGAAAGAAAGAAGCAACTTCAGTTTTTGTCTCTTGTTTTAAATTGTACGTACTTAGTAGAGTGAACTTATTAGGCTCTTGTTACCTTGTTTTATACCTTAGCACAGTAACTTGCTGGTTTCCCAAACTCCCAAGTTAAAAACTATTAAGTTACTGTAAATGAATTTTCTTCTCTACTCTCCTTGGGGGGATGTAAGAATTATGAGTGTCTAATGGAAGAATGGGACCGGGTTCTGGTTACTCTTTGTATTTCTTTGCTGTTAGCTGCTGATTCTATTCAAAGCTGTGTTTTCTCAGCAGTTGGGATAGTCTACCTCCTTTGTTTTGATTTATTCTGAACCTTGTTGGGACAAGTATAGGGTAGATTAAATTGTATGTATATGTGTGTGTGTTCTTCAGAAACTGCGTAAGGTCTTTTAAGTACAAAGATAATTTTGTATAAATCTATCCCCTCAAGTTACTCAGACTCTTTGGTGAAGCCAGTATAAGTGACTATAAAAAGGGGTAAATTGTATGTGATTTTTTGAAGAATAAGAGCAATAATCTCTTGGAAGAAGCCCTTTTCCTTGTAATGTTTTCTCCAGTTCTTTATTGTGTACAGAGATGACTAGTTTGCAACTTTATGAACTACTTTGCGAATCCAAAGATTGTTTTGCTGATTAAACCAGCATAATGAACATTTCACCCTCATAAAGCGGGAGTGAGGGTGTTAAATGACCTGTGTTGCCTGCATATCCTGTATTCACCCTAGTTTCAGGCAGTTGGGTTTGTGAGAATTAAGTTTGGAATTTAAGTTAGGATTCCATGTTGAGTTTAGGTTTGTATATTTAGTAGCAGCCATATCCAAGGAACATCTTACACTAAGGAAGGAATCAGAAAATGAAAAATAGCCACCACTTATTGAGTGTCTGTTTTGTGCCAGGGCTAGATTCTTTACATATTATCATGAATCACAGTATCCCTGGAGAATTCTTGTATTTACAGATAAGACAGGTGAGAATGTGGAACAAATCCCAAATACTCAGTTTTAAAGCAGAACTTTATATCTTGAATCTAGAGTTTGCTTCCCATTTGTTGTGATTATTTAGTCACTCAGTCATGTTGGACTCTTGCAATTCCATGGACTGTAGCTTGCCAGGCTCCTGTGTCCAAGGGATTTCCCAGGCAAGAATACTGGAATGCGTTGCCATTTCCTTCTCCAGGGAATCTTCCCAGGGACTGAACCCACATCTCTTGCTTGGCCAGTAGATTCTTCACTGCTGAGCTACCAGGGAAGCCCTTTCAGGAGTAGTGGGGCCAAAGAGGCAGCCACCATTGCCCAGTGTAGGAAGACACACTGCAAAACCGTGTTCCCCACCGCTGTAGCCCTTGGGCCATAACCTCTGTGCCTTTATAGTCTTGAGCTAGTGGCATATAATAGCACATTTCACACTAGGAAGGAATTTGAAGGGAATTTAAAAACTGCCTCATTCATGCTACTTTTGAAAAGCATTAAGGAGTGAGGAGACCTTAAGTTTTGAGGAAGGCCCAGATCTCTGATTACCAGAGCGCCGACGCTCTCAGGGTCAGCCCCAGGCGGATGTTTCCCTGAAACACTGCTGCATGGCTCAAGTGTGCTCTCTGCTACCTTTAACTGTATTGTTCCTTTTTATGTTTTGTAGATTTTTGCAGAACAGCTCAGAAAGTGAAATGATTCTTTAAAACTCCAGTGTTGACCCTGAGTAAAACATTTGTCTTAGTTGAAAATGTGTGTGTGAGAGAGAAAGCAAAGGAGAGAAAACAGTGTACCATGTATTAGTCTAGTGCCTCGATTCAGTTGGTTTAAATAAGTTTTAATCCTATTCTTTCCTCTATCCTCTCCTCCCTAGACAAAAATTATTTAATATCTTTAAATTTGCCTGAAATTTGAACAGTACTCTTCCTGGAAATTTAAAAAAAAAAATTGAGGAGTGGTTCAAGACTCAAATTAACAAGCTTGTAGAAGCTTGTACAAGATATTTTGGAGCGCATGAAAGATGCTTAATAAATATATATTGAATGACTTCTTTGTAATGTCCTCTTTCTCTGTGAAGAATGACACACCTCTGACTCCTTATCTAGAATGAGCTATGGTCTTAGGAGATTTCCTATTCATGAAAATCTTGTCTGGATGCTCGTGCTAAGCAAAGCATTACTCTTGACACTGCAGTAATAGACATGAGATATAATAGTCATTCTTAAAAGATTTTACAATCTCTAATAGAAAAGGCAAGCGTTTGGGAGGAGAAAAAGGAAAAACGAAAGCAAAGGCATGAAAAGCCAGAGTCTCACTGCTGGAGATCCTTAGTGATGTGGGATTGTAAGTGAGGACTTGGGGGAGATTGTAAGATTAAGCTGATACTAATGTTATATTTATTAGAGAGGGGTGGAAGTTGGGGTATTGAAAGATAATTTCCTTGTGTCTGAGTATTTTGAACATTATCCAGGAGATAATGTTAGTTGCTGAAAACTTATGAGCATATTGCTAATATGATGTGTTAGTTTAGGGAGAATAATTTGATAATGGAGCATAAGAAGTGGAGAGAGGGAAAGGTTGGAAGCAAAGAAATCTGTAGGGCAATTATTGGGACAGTAAATAGAAAATGATAAGGTTCCAAGCAGGGGTTGAGAAAGTGGGAAAGGCAAAGTCAGACAGGTACAGGCATCCTCTGTACAAGGTTAAATTTTCATTGTATTTTTAATAAAGAGGCTGACGTCATTTAAAACACAGCAAGTGGGGAGGAGGAAGAAGAGAGTCAAGGCTGAGATCAGTGTTACACGCCTGAATGTCTGATAATGGTGGTACTACTGACAGAATAAACGTTTGAGTGGGGAGGCGGCATGTTGTGTCTGAGGTCATGGGCTGTAAATGATCTAGGAAAATACCTGGGTCTCAGATAGTAGAGATGGTTCACTGGTGTGTTTAGGTTGGAGACACAGATTTGGGAGTCCTTTGGAGATGATCTTTGAGACGTTGACAGTAGAGACAGTCCGATAGATTTGCACAGAGGAATCCATTTACTGAGTGGCCTTGGGCCACTCTGATCCTTGGTGAACCTTTCAAAGCAGAGTCCGGCGGTTGGGCAGAGCGTGAGGGTGCCGCTCAACGCTCACGCTAATCACTCCACCAAGCTGTGTTCAGTGACACGGCATAGTAGTGTGCTTCATAATCTGCAAGCAGTAGCACCAAACAGAAACTAAGCATTTGTCACGAGCTGTCAAGGGCGGCTGTGGTTAGAAATGCATTCTTTGGTTCTGTCTAAAACCATCCCACGCTTTTATTCCTATGGTCCAAACAACTTAATTGGCAGGTATGAAGACTGCAGAAAGACCCTAGTATTTTATAGTTGATGGTTTTCAGAAATAAAAACTCTTCCCATTCGACTCACACTGAAAGAAACCTGCCTTAATAGTCTTTCTTATTGGTTCCGAAAGTGGTTTAAATAAGCTCTTGTGCATTGTCTCTGGTTATCGTTGAGCCAGAGTTTGGGAAGTGACAGGATGAGATGACTGGATGGCATCACTGACTCAGTGGCCATGAGTCTGAGCAAACTCTGGGAGATAGGGAAGGCCCGGGAAGCCTGGTGTGCTGCAGTTCATGGGGTTGCAAAGAGTCAGACATGACTTAGCAACTGAACAACAACAAAGATTTTGGAAAGGAATAGAATTCTCTGAGAAGGCTTGTGTCTTTCTCTAAGACAGCATTCCAAGGAGAGATCACTTTTGAGATTTAGTATATTTTCTTAGCTCCTCAGGATTTTCAGGAAAACATGGTTTTAACTGTTTTACTTAATTAAAGTGTTGTAACCAACCCGATTTACCTCCTTATTTTTAGAATTCTGAGTGTGAGGATAAAAGGAGACTATTGGGCTGCCCAGGGATGAGGAGTTCACAAGGTGTATGACTGGAGGATCCCATCCTGACTGGATTAACATCTATTTAGGATAACCATCTAGTTTGAAATTTGCTTGCTTGTTTCCCAAATGTTGGACTCTAGAGAGCTGCTGTTGAAGGGTAGAAAGGAGTGACAGGTTCATAGGATTTACATGATGTGGTGAAGGGAGAATACAGCCCCTACGTTTTCTATAATGAATCCCTCGCATAGCCAGCCTCTGTGCTCTCAATGGTTTGGCGACTGGTAACCAGCTTGACTTAGGAAGCCTCTGCAGGTCTGTTTGTTCAGCTCTTGCTAAGTAGTTTTCTAAAGGGAAAGAATTGTTGAGTGGGGCGTTCGAAGTGTAGCAGTTTGGATGGAATGTGTGGCGGTCTTTCCTTCCTCCCTCTCCCCCTTCTCTTTCTTTCATCTTGGGGATTAAATTGCAGGGGAAATGATTTATGTAAATTAGCAGTCAGGATGATTACCACCTACAGAGAGAGAACCCAAGAACTCTGCCACATGAAAGAAATGATGAACATAAACTAGCAGCATTTAGGAACGATCAAAATAAACCATGATATATAAATTATATAACAGTGTAAATGTGATGGCCTTTCTCACCACAAACATTGTTTAAAAATTTTTCCTAGTGGGGAGTTCCCTGGCAGTCATTATGACTCTGCTTCCACTGCAGGAAGCACAGGTTCAATCCCTGGTCAGGGAACAAAGATCCTGTAAGCTGTGTGTGGCAAGTCAGAATGACGATAATCATAAAATTTTGGCTTGTGGTAAAATAAACATTAATTTCACCATTTAAACCATATTGTGTACAATTCAGTGGCATTAAGTGCATTGACAATTTTGTATAACCATCACCACTGTTCTGAAATATCTAGAATATTTTCATTACCTCAAACAGAAATTCTTTACCCAGTAAATAATCACTCTCCCAGCCTCTGGTAGCCTCTCTCCTTTCTGTCTTCATGAATTTGCCTATCCTGGTACTTCATTTAAGTGCACTCGCATCATATTTGTCTTGTGTCTGATTTGTTTCACTTAGCATGCTGTTTGCAAAGCTCATCCACGTTGTAGCGTGTATCAAAACGGTATTCCTGTTATGGCTGAATAATGCTCCACTGTGTGCATCTGTTAATGACCACTGGGATTGTTTCCTCCTTTTGGCTCTTGTGAATAATGCTGCTGTGAATATGGGTATACATGTATCTGTTTGAGTTCCTGCTTTCGATTTCTTTGGGTATGTATCCAGATGTGGAATTTTCAGATCAGATAGTAATTCTGTAACTTTTTGAGGAATTACTAAACTGTTTCTCAGCTGTACTGTTTTACATTCCCATCAGCAGTGCACAATGTTTCTGATTTTTCCATATCCTCACCAACACTTGTTATTTTCCATTATTTGGCTGTTAACCATCCTGGATGGGTGTGTCAAATTTTTTTAACATCTACTCTGATCTGATAATTCAGGCGTGTTGCTTACCATTGTGAGGAACTGGTTTCTTCAAGATAATAAAAAAGAGCCGTGGCCTAAGTTGGTGCCACATAGAAGGGGACCTCTAAGGACTCTAACCATCATATACAGTATCAGCCTATTGATAGAGATTTTCATTTAGAAAGCAATTTTTATTTCTATTGCCTGGAGAAGGAAATGGCAGCCCTCTCCCATTATTCTTGCCTGGAAAACCCCATGAACAGAGGAGCCTGGTGGGCTACTGTTCATGGGGTCACAAAGAGCCAGATGCGACTTAGTGACTAAACCACAATATTCTCTCTGTCAAGTTTTTTAAATATATGGACTCTTAGGAATTAGCTGGTGCCCTCACACTGGGAAGGGGCACAGTTTAGGAGCTCTTGGATGTGTGGGAGCTGCCTGGGCCACACTAGTCAGCTCTTGGAGTTTGGCTTTTAAAGTTTGGATTAGTGTTGTGGGCAGTCTCGAGAATGAACCTTGACACGAAGTCTTCTGACCTTTCTTGTCATCCTGCTTGACCTTTCACTTTGCCTAATGAACATAGTAAGCCTCAACGTATATTCAAATGGAAAACCAGAAAAGCTTAGGGTAGGATCTGGTGGGGAGGGCCATGAAAGAGATTGCAGCTGTGACTGTCTTCAAGTGGTATTATTACTGCTTATAAATAAATCATTCGGCCCATCTCATTGCTTTAGAGAATTCAGCTCAGTTGCCCAGTCATGTCTGATTCTTTGAGACCCATGGACTGCAGCATGCCAGGCTTCCCTGTCCATCACCAACTCCCAGAACTTGCTCAAACTCATGTCCATTGAGTCTGTTATGTCATCCAACCATCCCATCCTGTGTCGTCCCTTTCTCCTGCCTTCAATCTTTCCCAGCATCAGAGTCTTTGCCAATGAGTCAGTTCTTTGCAGTATTGGACCTTCAGCTTCAGCATCAGTCCTTCCAATGAATTTTCAGGACTCATTTCTTTTAGGATTGACTGGTTGGATCTCCTTGCGGTCCAAGGGACTCTCAAGAGTCTTCTCCAACACCACAGTTCAAAAGCATCAATTCTTTGGCACTCAGCTTTCTTTGGGCTTCCCTGGTGGCTCGGAGGTTAAAGCGTCTGCCTCCAATGCAGGAGACCTGGGTTCGATCCCTGGGTCAGGAAGATCCCCTGGAGAAGGAAATGGCAACCCATTCCAGTATTCTTGCCTGGAGAATCCCATGGATGGAGGAGCCTGGTAGGCTCCAGTCCACAGGGTCGCAAAGAGTCGGACACGGCTGAGCGACTTCACCTTACCTCACCTTACAGCTTTCTTTTTGGTTCAACTCACATCCATACCTGAATACTGGAAAAAACCATAGCTTTGACTAGATGGACCTTTGTCGGCAAAGTAATGTCTCTGCTTTTTAATATGCTGTCTGTGTTGGTCATAGCTTTTCTTCCAAGGAGTAAGTGTCTTTTAATTTCATGGCTGCAGTCACCATCTGCAGTGATTTTGGAGCCCAAGAAAATAAAGTCTGTCACTGTTTCCATTGTTTCCCCATCTATTTGCCATGAAGTGATGGGACTAGATGCCATGATTTTAGTGTTTTAAATGTTGAGTTTTAAGCCAGTTTTTTCACTCTTTCACTTTCATCAAGAGGATCTTCACTTCCTCTTTGCTTTCTGCCATAAGGGTGATGTCATCTGCATATCTGAGGTTATTGATATTTCTCCTGGCAATCTTGATTCTAGCTTGTACTTCATCCAGCCTGGTATTTCGCATGATGTACTCTGCATAGAGGTTAAATAAGCAGAGTGACAATATAGCTTTGATGTACTTCTTTCCCAATCTGGAACCAGTCTGTTGTTCCATGTCAGGTTCTAACTGTTGCTTCTTGACCTGCATGCAGATTTCTCAGGAGACAGGTCAGGTGGTCTGGTAGTCCCATCTCTTTAAGAATTTCACACAGTTTGTTGTGATCCACACAGTCACAGGCTTTGGTGTAATCAATAAAACAGAAGCAGATGTTTTTCTGTAACTTTCTTGCTTTTTCGATGATCCAGCGGATATTGGCAATTTGGTCTCTGGTTCCTCTGCGTTTTCTAAATCCAGCTTGAACATCTGAAAGTTCTCCATTCACGTACTGTTGGAAGCCTTGTTTTGGAGAATTTTGAGCATTACTTTGCTAGCATTTGAGATGAGTGCAATGGTGTGGTAATTGAACAATCTTTGGCATTGTTTTCTTTGGGATTGGAATGAAAGCTGACCTTTTCCAGTCCTGTGGCCACTGCTGAGTTTTCCAAGTTTGCTGACACACTGAGTGCAGCACTTTCACAGCATCATCTTTTAGGACGATGCTTTAGAAAAGTAGTTCTCTGTTACTGAAGTATCTTCCTGCACCTAGGAGCTCTGGTTGAATAGTCTTGAATGAGCCCAAGTACAGAAAATCTATTGGTGAATATTATTTCTGATGGACTACAGTCCTCTCTCTTGAAAGACTCATAAAACTGTACTGGGGACTAGTGAGCTAGAGCTGTGAATGAGGCAGTAATAACTAGGGGAATTAATTTAGCCTTTCCCCTAGCTGTCGTTGTTGGATTTTTGTTTCTTTCTGGCATAACCACCAGTCCTTGAGGTCAGCTTGAGGGCAGGGTGGAGGATTTTATGATCAAATAAGTTTGAGAAATGAGATCTGCTCTTTTCATCTGTTGGTGGTATATAATGCACATTAGAAGCTAGTATCTTAGAGTTTCTGAGAGATTCTGCATTAAAGGCAGTATGACAGCTTTAACGTGATATTTTCCTAACCTCACAACACTTCTGTTGGGTAACCGTTTAAAATTCTTAGGAACAAATATTCCTTAGGTCAGACATTTGGAAATGATCATTAACTTTTTACATGCTTTAATATCAAAAACTTTGAGTAGAATATGGATATTCTTGAGCCCACAGAAGTGTGAAGGCTTACCCCAGAAGCATGTTACTACACCTTCCTCCTCAGTGTTACTTGGCTATCTAATGTACCTTTTGTATATGACTCCTTGGTATAGGAGATAGTTTTGGAGCAGTGTGTCATTATGGAAGATTCTGTTTAATGGTAACTGCTGTAGAAGCCTTTATTTTTTTTTTTTCTCTTGCAGCTTTGGTTGGGGAGTTTGTCTCTTCTTGGTTGTTTCACAATAGATGTTTGGAACAGTACCAAGCATTTCTGTGAAATGGGTGCGAAATGTTGGGAATGAGGATAGTTGGTATTGTGAGCTTGAGTCATCAGTTTGAGAGATTGAGTGAGTTTAGTGTCACTATAAAGGTCCTGCTGCTTGAGGTAGAATTGACCCATGTCTCATCTCTTGCCTGGAAAATCCCATGGATGAAGGAGCCTGGTAGGCTACAGTCCATGGGATCGCGAAGAGTCGGACATGACTGAGCGACTTCACTTTCACTTTTCACTTTCATGCATTGGAGAAGGAAACGGCAACCCACTCCAGTATTCTTGCCTGGAGAATCCCAGGGACAGGGGAGCCTGGTGGGCTGCCGTCTCTGGGGTCGCACAGAGTCGGACACGACTGAAGCGACTTAGCAACAGCAGCAGCAAGAGACTAGGAGGAGCAACTAAAGACTTCTTTCCCAGGAGAACGAGCTCTTCTCTGCATAGTGGATACCCTGTCTTAGGGAATTGGTGTCTTTAAAATATACAGCCTTGTTGCTAACAGCTGTCACAGATGTTGAGTTTCTGAGCTGGACTAGCTGTGGGAGAAAATAATGCTTTGGCAAAATATACCTGTTGATAATAATCACCTTTCAGATCTATTTCATTACTACATCTTAATTTAATATATCATTTAATTCTCATAACATCTCTATTACATAGTTAAGAGAGAATAATTGTAATTCCTCAGTCTGGGAGATAAGAAATAGCAACTTATTCTAATTCATAAGGCTGTTTAGTTTTTTTTTTAATTCAAATATAGTTAATGTGTAGTACTATATTAGTTTCAAGTGTACAGCAAAGAGATTCAGTTAAACACACATGTGTATGTATATACACACACATATGTGTATTCTTGTTCAGGTTCGTTTTCCTTATAGATTATTATGAATACTGAGCATGGTTCCCCATGCTCTTTAGTAGGTCCTTGTTGGTTATACACTTTATATATAATAGTGTGTATGTTAATCCCAGACTCCTAATTCATCTCCCCCACTTCCCTTTGGTGACCAGAAGTCTGCTTTCTATGTCTGTGAGTTCATTTCTGTTCTGTAAATAAGCTCATTTGTATAATTTCTTTAGATTCCAGAAATAGGCTATATTATACAGTTTTTCTTGATTTATCTGGGATGCTTCACTCAGTATGATAATCTCTAAGTCTATTGATGTTGCTGAAGATTTCATCATTTCATTGTTTTTTATGGCTGAGTAATATTCCATTGTATACCACATCTTTATCCATTCCTCTTGTCAGTGGACATTTAGATTGCCTTCATGTCTTGACTACTGTAAATAGTGATACAGTGAATGTTGTGGTGCATGTATATTTAAAATTAGAGTTTTCTCCAGATATGTGCCCAAGAATGGGATTATAGGATCATATGATTACTCTGTTTTTAGTTTTTAAGGAATCTCCATGCTATTCACCATAATGTTTACAGGAGTTTATATTGCCACCAGCAATATATGAGAGTTCCTTTTTCTCCATAACCTCTTTGTCATTTACTGTTTGTATATTTTTTTAATGATGATCATTCTGACTGGCATGAAGTGATACTTAATTGTAGTTTTGATATGCATTTCTTTAATAATTAGCATCTTTCATGTGCATCTTGGCTAGCCATCTGTTTTCTTTGGAGAAGTGTCCATTTAGATCTTCTGCCTATTTTTTGATTGGGTTGTTTGTTTTTTTGATATTAAGCTGTCTGAGCTGTTTGTATGTTTTGGAGAGTAATCCTTTCTTGATAGTATTGTTTCCAAATGTTTCTCCCAGGTCCTCGGTTGTCTTTTTTGTTTATGGTTTCCTTTGCTGTCTAGAAGCTTTTAAATTTAGTTGTATGTGTGCGCTGAGTCGTTCAGTTGTGTTTGAGTCTTTGTGACCCTGTGGACTGTACCCTGCCAGGCTCCTCTGTCCATGGATTTCCTGGATTTCCCAGACAGGAATAGTGGAGTGGGTTGCCATTTTCTTTTCCAGGGGATCTTCCCAATCCAAGTATCGAACCAGAGGCTCTTCTGCAGCTCCTCCATCGATAGGCAGATTCTGTTTTTGTTTTTATTTCCATTACTCTAGGAGATGAATCCCCCCCAAAATCACTGTGATTTATTTCAGAGTGTTCTGCCTGTGTTTTCCTCTAGGGAGTTTACAATATCTGGCCTTAATGTTTAGGTCATTAATCCATTTTGAGTGGATTATTTTATTTTGTATGGTGTTAGAGAATGTTCTAATTTCATTCTTTTACATGAAGTTTTCACAGCACCACTTGGAGACTGTCTTTTCTTCGTTGTATGTGCTTGCCTCCTTTGTCATAGACCGTAAGTGTGTGGGTTTATTTCTGGGCCTTCTGTCCTGTTCCATTGATCTGTGTGTCTGTTTGTGTCAGTGCCATCCTGTTCTGATTACTGTGACTTTAAAGTAGTCTGAAGAGCATGATTCCTCCAGCTCCATTCTTCTTTCTCAAGATTATTTTGGCTATTCAGGGTCTTTTGTGTTTCCATACAGATTTAAAAAATTTTATTTGTTCCAGTTCTGTGAATTTGATAGGGATTTCTTTGAATTCTGTAGATTGCCTTTGGTAGCATGGTCATTTAAATAATATTGATTTTTCTAGTTCAAGAACATGGTATATCTTTTTCATCTGTGTCTTCAGTTTCTTTCATTAACATTTTATAGTTTTTGGAGTCCTGGTGTTTTGTCTCCTTAGGTAGGCTTATTCCTAGGTGTTTAATTCTTTTTGACATGATTGTAAATGAGACTGTTTCCTTAATTTCTCTTTCTGATATTCCTTTGTTAGTATTCAGAAATGGAACAGATTTCTGTATATTAATTTTGTATTCAGCAACTTTACCAAATTCATGGATGAGCTCTAGTAGTTTTCTACTACTAGATTGTCAGGAGAAATATTAACCACCTCAGATAAGCAGATGATAACACCCTTATGGCAGAAAGTGAAGAGGAACTAAAGAGCCTCTTGATGAAGGTAAAAGAGGAGAGTGAAAAAGCTGGTTTAAAACTCAACATTTAAAAAACTAAGATCATGGTATCTGGTCCCATCACTTCATGGCAAATAGTAGATGGGGAAACAATGGACAGATTTTATTCTCTTGGGTTCCAAAATCACTGCAGATGGTGACTGCAGCCATGAAATTAAAAGAAACTTGCTCCTTGGAAGAAAAGCTATTACAAACCTATACAACATATTAAAAGCAGAGACATTACTTTGCCGACAAAGGTCCATCTAGTCAAAGCTATGGTTTTTCCAGTAGTCATGTATGGATGTGAGAGTTGGACGTAAAATAAAGCTGAGCACCAAAGAATTCATGCTTTTGAACTGTGGTGTTGGAGTAGACTCTTGAGAAGTCCCTTGGACTGCAAGGACATCAAACCAGTCAATCCTAAATTAAGTCAATCCTAAATACTCATTGGAAGGACTGATGCTGAAGCTCCAATATTTTAGCCACCTAATGTGAAGAACTGACTCATTTGGAAAAGACCCTGATGCTGGGGAAGATGGAAGGCAGGAGGAGAAGGGGACGNCTCTGCTTTTTAATATGCTGTCTGTGTTGGTCATAGCTTTTCTTCCAAGGAGTAAGTGTCTTTTAATTTCATGGCTGCAGTCACCATCTGCAGTGATTTTGGAGCCCAAGAAAATAAAGTCTGTCACTGTTTCCATTGTTTCCCCATCTATTTGCCATGAAGTGATGGGACTAGATGCCATGATTTTAGTGTTTTAAATGTTGAGTTTTAAGCCAGTTTTTTCACTCTTTCACTTTCATCAAGAGGATCTTCACTTCCTCTTTGCTTTCTGCCATAAGGGTGATGTCATCTGCATATCTGAGGTTATTGATATTTCTCCTGGCAATCTTGATTCTAGCTTGTACTTCATCCAGCCTGGTATTTCGCATGATGTACTCTGCATAGAGGTTAAATAAGCAGAGTGACAATATAGCTTTGATGTACTTCTTTCCCAATCTGGAACCAGTCTGTTGTTCCATGTCAGGTTCTAACTGTTGCTTCTTGACCTGCATGCAGATTTCTCAGGAGACAGGTCAGGTGGTCTGGTAGTCCCATCTCTTTAAGAATTTCACACAGTTTGTTGTGATCCACACAGTCACAGGCTTTGGTGTAATCAATAAAACAGAAGCAGATGTTTTTCTGTAACTTTCTTGCTTTTTCGATGATCCAGCGGATATTGGCAATTTGGTCTCTGGTTCCTCTGCGTTTTCTAAATCCAGCTTGAACATCTGAAAGTTCTCCATTCACGTACTGTTGGAAGCCTTGTTTTGGAGAATTTTGAGCATTACTTTGCTAGCATTTGAGATGAGTGCAATGGTGTGGTAATTGAACAATCTTTGGCATTGTTTTCTTTGGGATTGGAATGAAAGCTGACCTTTTCCAGTCCTGTGGCCACTGCTGAGTTTTCCAAGTTTGCTGACACACTGAGTGCAGCACTTTCACAGCATCATCTTTTAGGACGATGCTTTAGAAAAGTAGTTCTCTGTTACTGAAGTATCTTCCTGCACCTAGGAGCTCTGGTTGAATAGTCTTGAATGAGCCCAAGTACAGAAAATCTATTGGTGAATATTATTTCTGATGGACTACAGTCCTCTCTCTTGAAAGACTCATAAAACTGTACTGGGGACTAGTGAGCTAGAGCTGTGAATGAGGCAGTAATAACTAGGGGAATTAATTTAGCCTTTCCCCTAGCTGTCGTTGTTGGATTTTTGTTTCTTTCTGGCATAACCACCAGTCCTTGAGGTCAGCTTGAGGGCAGGGTGGAGGATTTTATGATCAAATAAGTTTGAGAAATGAGATCTGCTCTTTTCATCTGTTGGTGGTATATAATGCACATTAGAAGCTAGTATCTTAGAGTTTCTGAGAGATTCTGCATTAAAGGCAGTATGACAGCTTTAACGTGATATTTTCCTAACCTCACAACACTTCTGTTGGGTAACCGTTTAAAATTCTTAGGAACAAATATTCCTTAGGTCAGACATTTGGAAATGATCATTAACTTTTTACATGCTTTAATATCAAAAACTTTGAGTAGAATATGGATATTCTTGAGCCCACAGAAGTGTGAAGGCTTACCCCAGAAGCATGTTACTACACCTTCCTCCTCAGTGTTACTTGGCTATCTAATGTACCTTTTGTATATGACTCCTTGGTATAGGAGATAGTTTTGGAGCAGTGTGTCATTATGGAAGATTCTGTTTAATGGTAACTGCTGTAGAAGCCTTTATTTTTTTTTTTTCTCTTGCAGCTTTGGTTGGGGAGTTTGTCTCTTCTTGGTTGTTTCACAATAGATGTTTGGAACAGTACCAAGCATTTCTGTGAAATGGGTGCGAAATGTTGGGAATGAGGATAGTTGGTATTGTGAGCTTGAGTCATCAGTTTGAGAGATTGAGTGAGTTTAGTGTCACTATAAAGGTCCTGCTGCTTGAGGTAGAATTGACCCATGTCTCATCTCTTGCCTGGAAAATCCCATGGATGAAGGAGCCTGGTAGGCTACAGTCCATGGGATCGCGAAGAGTCGGACATGACTGAGCGACTTCACTTTCACTTTTCACTTTCATGCATTGGAGAAGGAAACGGCAACCCACTCCAGTATTCTTGCCTGGAGAATCCCAGGGACAGGGGAGCCTGGTGGGCTGCCGTCTCTGGGGTCGCACAGAGTCGGACACGACTGAAGCGACTTAGCAACAGCAGCAGCAAGAGACTAGGAGGAGCAACTAAAGACTTCTTTCCCAGGAGAACGAGCTCTTCTCTGCATAGTGGATACCCTGTCTTAGGGAATTGGTGTCTTTAAAATATACAGCCTTGTTGCTAACAGCTGTCACAGATGTTGAGTTTCTGAGCTGGACTAGCTGTGGGAGAAAATAATGCTTTGGCAAAATATACCTGTTGATAATAATCACCTTTCAGATCTATTTCATTACTACATCTTAATTTAATATATCATTTAATTCTCATAACATCTCTATTACATAGTTAAGAGAGAATAATTGTAATTCCTCAGTCTGGGAGATAAGAAATAGCAACTTATTCTAATTCATAAGGCTGTTTAGTTTTTTTTTTAATTCAAATATAGTTAATGTGTAGTACTATATTAGTTTCAAGTGTACAGCAAAGAGATTCAGTTAAACACACATGTGTATGTATATACACACACATATGTGTATTCTTGTTCAGGTTCGTTTTCCTTATAGATTATTATGAATACTGAGCATGGTTCCCCATGCTCTTTAGTAGGTCCTTGTTGGTTATACACTTTATATATAATAGTGTGTATGTTAATCCCAGACTCCTAATTCATCTCCCCCACTTCCCTTTGGTGACCAGAAGTCTGCTTTCTATGTCTGTGAGTTCATTTCTGTTCTGTAAATAAGCTCATTTGTATAATTTCTTTAGATTCCAGAAATAGGCTATATTATACAGTTTTTCTTGATTTATCTGGGATGCTTCACTCAGTATGATAATCTCTAAGTCTATTGATGTTGCTGAAGATTTCATCATTTCATTGTTTTTTATGGCTGAGTAATATTCCATTGTATACCACATCTTTATCCATTCCTCTTGTCAGTGGACATTTAGATTGCCTTCATGTCTTGACTACTGTAAATAGTGATACAGTGAATGTTGTGGTGCATGTATATTTAAAATTAGAGTTTTCTCCAGATATGTGCCCAAGAATGGGATTATAGGATCATATGATTACTCTGTTTTTAGTTTTTAAGGAATCTCCATGCTATTCACCATAATGTTTACAGGAGTTTATATTGCCACCAGCAATATATGAGAGTTCCTTTTTCTCCATAACCTCTTTGTCATTTACTGTTTGTATATTTTTTTAATGATGATCATTCTGACTGGCATGAAGTGATACTTAATTGTAGTTTTGATATGCATTTCTTTAATAATTAGCATCTTTCATGTGCATCTTGGCTAGCCATCTGTTTTCTTTGGAGAAGTGTCCATTTAGATCTTCTGCCTATTTTTTGATTGGGTTGTTTGTTTTTTTGATATTAAGCTGTCTGAGCTGTTTGTATGTTTTGGAGAGTAATCCTTTCTTGATAGTATTGTTTCCAAATGTTTCTCCCAGGTCCTCGGTTGTCTTTTTTGTTTATGGTTTCCTTTGCTGTCTAGAAGCTTTTAAATTTAGTTGTATGTGTGCGCTGAGTCGTTCAGTTGTGTTTGAGTCTTTGTGACCCTGTGGACTGTACCCTGCCAGGCTCCTCTGTCCATGGATTTCCTGGATTTCCCAGACAGGAATAGTGGAGTGGGTTGCCATTTTCTTTTCCAGGGGATCTTCCCAATCCAAGTATCGAACCAGAGGCTCTTCTGCAGCTCCTCCATCGATAGGCAGATTCTGTTTTTGTTTTTATTTCCATTACTCTAGGAGATGAATCCCCCCCAAAATCACTGTGATTTATTTCAGAGTGTTCTGCCTGTGTTTTCCTCTAGGGAGTTTACAATATCTGGCCTTAATGTTTAGGTCATTAATCCATTTTGAGTGGATTATTTTATTTTGTATGGTGTTAGAGAATGTTCTAATTTCATTCTTTTACATGAAGTTTTCACAGCACCACTTGGAGACTGTCTTTTCTTCGTTGTATGTGCTTGCCTCCTTTGTCATAGACCGTAAGTGTGTGGGTTTATTTCTGGGCCTTCTGTCCTGTTCCATTGATCTGTGTGTCTGTTTGTGTCAGTGCCATCCTGTTCTGATTACTGTGACTTTAAAGTAGTCTGAAGAGCATGATTCCTCCAGCTCCATTCTTCTTTCTCAAGATTATTTTGGCTATTCAGGGTCTTTTGTGTTTCCATACAGATTTAAAAAATTTTATTTGTTCCAGTTCTGTGAATTTGATAGGGATTTCTTTGAATTCTGTAGATTGCCTTTGGTAGCATGGTCATTTAAATAATATTGATTTTTCTAGTTCAAGAACATGGTATATCTTTTTCATCTGTGTCTTCAGTTTCTTTCATTAACATTTTATAGTTTTTGGAGTCCTGGTGTTTTGTCTCCTTAGGTAGGCTTATTCCTAGGTGTTTAATTCTTTTTGACATGATTGTAAATGAGACTGTTTCCTTAATTTCTCTTTCTGATATTCCTTTGTTAGTATTCAGAAATGGAACAGATTTCTGTATATTAATTTTGTATTCAGCAACTTTACCAAATTCATGGATGAGCTCTAGTAGTTTTCTACTACTAGATTGTCAGGAGAAATATTAACCACCTCAGATAAGCAGATGATAACACCCTTATGGCAGAAAGTGAAGAGGAACTAAAGAGCCTCTTGATGAAGGTAAAAGAGGAGAGTGAAAAAGCTGGTTTAAAACTCAACATTTAAAAAACTAAGATCATGGTATCTGGTCCCATCACTTCATGGCAAATAGTAGATGGGGAAACAATGGACAGATTTTATTCTCTTGGGTTCCAAAATCACTGCAGATGGTGACTGCAGCCATGAAATTAAAAGAAACTTGCTCCTTGGAAGAAAAGCTATTACAAACCTATACAACATATTAAAAGCAGAGACATTACTTTGCCGACAAAGGTCCATCTAGTCAAAGCTATGGTTTTTCCAGTAGTCATGTATGGATGTGAGAGTTGGACGTAAAATAAAGCTGAGCACCAAAGAATTCATGCTTTTGAACTGTGGTGTTGGAGTAGACTCTTGAGAAGTCCCTTGGACTGCAAGGACATCAAACCAGTCAATCCTAAATTAAGTCAATCCTAAATACTCATTGGAAGGACTGATGCTGAAGCTCCAATATTTTAGCCACCTAATGTGAAGAACTGACTCATTTGGAAAAGACCCTGATGCTGGGGAAGATGGAAGGCAGGAGGAGAAGGGGACGACAGAGGATGAGATGGTTGGATAGCATCACCGACTCAATGGACATGAGTTTGAGCAAGCTCTGGGAGTTGGTGATGGACATAGAAGCATGGCGTGCTACAGTCCATGGGGTGGCAAAGAGTTGGACACGACTGAGTGACTGAACAACAATAACAGCAATGCATCCTTCAAGAGTGAAATCTCTATTTCCCTGAGAAGCTTCTACAATTAAGCTCTGCTGGCCTTCAAAGCTAAATGCTCTAGACGCTCCTCTACCTGGTGCCAGATCCCAAGGCTGGGGTCCCTGATGTGGGGCTTAGAACTCTCACTCCTATGGGGGAATCTCTGTAATGTAATCTCCAGTTTGTGGTTGGCCAATCTCAGGGATATGGAATTTGATTATACTCCAAGTCTGCTCCTTGTACTGATCTCACTGTGGTTTTCTGTCTTTATGTCTCTAGCTGTTGAGGATCTTTTCTGGTGGGTTTCAGTCTTTTTCAGCAGTGTTTGTTCTGCAAATTGTTGTGATTTTGGTGTACTTATGAGAGATGGTGAATTTAGGTTCCTTCTACTCTGACATCTTGGTCACTCTCCTATTTAATATGGAAGCAAAACTGGAATCCAAGCCTCTTTGTCGCTCTTTTTGCTAATGCATTGACAAATTTGTTCTGCTGCCATGTGTTTAAAATAACATTTTAAATGAATATTTGTATTCATATGGAAGTTTTATAGCTTCCCTTGTGGCTCAGATGGTTTAAAAAAAGGGGGAATTTTTATGGCTTAAATAATTTGGTAGCCAGGAATAATATTACTTACTTTTTAGAGATGAAGAAATGAAGTTTAGAAAGATTGACCTACCCAGTGTTGTAGAGTTTTCAAGTAGAGAGCTGTGACTGGAACTTAGCCTTTTTTGTCCAATGTTTCCCTGATAAATCACACTCTTGGTACATGGTGTCTGTAGTAAATGCCAAACCATGCTGTTGGTACATAGTGTTTATAGTAGATGCCAGTAAATATATCTTGATGAGAACTAAACATCTTCTTGAGCCTTTAACCCTGTTGCTAGAAATGGTAACTTTCAGGTTTTAAAAGAGTATCAAACTTTTCTCCCAGACCCAGCTTATAGACCAGGATTAGATGGTAAAGAATTTGCCTTCAATGCAGGAGACCTAGGTTTGATCCCTGGATCAGGAAGATTCCCCGGAGAAGGGGATGGCAACCCACTCGGGTATCCTTGCCTGGAGAATTCCATGGAAGACTGGCGGACTACAGTTCATGGGGTCACAAAAGAGTTGGACGTGACTGAGCAACTAACACACACATACACACTAACTAGTACACTTTGCTGAATGGATCACTTGAATGCTTTGTGTTTTTTGGGGAGGGGGATCTAAGTAATAGATCTGGAAAAGACAGCTGACCTTGTTTCACACAGGAGTCGGGAAGAGTTATCAGCAGTAGGTTCAAGGCATGAAGCCACATAAAGGGCATTCGGGCCAGAACTAGCCTTTGGCACGAGCAGGCATCAGTCCATTTAAACTGTAGCACTGGGTTGAGATGCATAGTTCATGCTGTTTCTAGGCCCAGGTTGAGCACTTGAAGGTATTTCCTAGGCTAGAACAGTGCCCTGGGAATGACAGCCAGCTAGAGAGAAAAGCCCAACAAAGATCTCGGAAATGCAGATGATATTCAATATAAGTACTAATCTAACTGAATAGAACAGTTATTGAGTCCTTGTTGACTCTCACTTATTTGTTCAGCAAGAGATCTCTGAAGTTGATATTTACCACTGTAAAGCTCTAGGCCAGAGAATGTATTAACTACAGAGGGCAGCATAGCTTAAATTGGCACTCTGCATCAATCTAAGAAATAACACTGCATCTAGACTGAATGAGAGTAAGGAATTCAGTTTAAAACAGAGGTTCTCACATTTTAGGGAGGAGCAGAATCATCCTGAGAGCTTGTTAAAACACTTTCCTGGGCTCTACTTTCACAGTTTCTGCCTTAGTGGATCTGGGCTAGAGCCCAAGAATTGCACTTCCAACAAATTTCCAGGTTGACACTGATGCTACTGGTTCTGGGATCACACTTTGAGGACCACTTATCCAGAAAGAGATGATGAAGTAGGTATAGCTGTTTAGTTCTTGATTAAAGCCTTCACAGAGGAGGGAAGAGGGAACTAACCTGTCAGGTTCTACCACATTCAAGACCCTTTGCCAGGTGATTTGAAGTCATTTAGTTTAACCCTTGAAACCACTCTGGAAAGTAGTACTTATTCCTGTTTCCCCTCTCAACATACACATAATCAAAACTTGAATAATTCTTACTTCAAGGACAGCTTTCACTTATAACTCAAAGAATAATTTGCATATGCCTTTATAAATGTGATTTTACTGAATGTAGTATGTGTACATGTGTGCTCTGTTATATCCAACTCTGCCACCCTATGGACTATAGCCCTCCAGGCTCCCCCATCCATGGGATTTTCCAGACAAGAATACTGGAGTTGCAATTTCCTACTCCAGGGGATCTTCCCCACCCAGGGATTGAACCTTTCTCTCCTGTGGCAGGCTGATTCTTTACCGCTGAGCCACATGGGAAACCCCTATTTAATGTAGAAGTGAAGTGAAGTCGCTCAGTCGAGTCCGACTCTTAGTGACTCCATGGACTGTAGCCCACCAGGCTCGTTGGTCCATGGGATTTTCCAGGCATGAATACTAGAGTGGGTTGCCATTTCCTTCTCCAGGGGATGTTGCCGACCCAGGGATCGGACCCAGGTCTCCCGCATTGTAGGCAGACGCTTTACCATCTGAGCTACCAGGGAAGCCCATGTAATGTAAAGGATGTGTTAAATTCTAGATTATATATTCATTGTTCTTCTAGTGGATTTATGAGGGATATAAAATGTAGATTCACTTAGTAGTATTGATTATACAATAGATGGGATTGTTGATATGTTTTCTCATATAAAGCATTAAGTGAATGGGAGCTTTATTTTAACATTAAGTAAAATGCATTTTTAGATCACAGGAAAAATGGGCTCATGTTAATTTTGTTGATGTTTGTTTTTTTCTTTTTTAACGGTGCCAATTGGTTATTGACCAGTCCTTTTATAGAAACAAAGGGACGGATGTTGAATTTCAGTATAGTTGGTACTAAAAACAGCCACATTCTTAATATTAAAATCACAATGCTGGTAAGTGTTCTTTGTTAATGTCTTTTTTGAAAGGTCAACTTGTTTTTAGTGGCGTTTTCAGTGAAGTTACTTTGTGTTGTTTGACAGATTTGCACAGAATTATTAAGAAAAAAAACCAAGTGATCCAAGCAGTTGAATTGAAGGCATCCTGAGAAACCTGCTGTTTGTTGTGAAAATCATCTTTGGTCTTGAAATAAAAGTAAAGCTGGAAAGGAATATACAAACGAGAACAAAGAGAAGTTTGGGCTCAGACTCTCAGGATCCGGGCTTGGAAATGCCTCAGGTAAATCACACAGGGCAGGGGCAGGGCTTTCTAGTTCCTGCTGCGGCCAGGTCTGTCAGTTCTCCGGGTCTTAGTGCGACTCTGTGCTGTTTGTAAAGACGTTCTGCTGCTGCTGTCAGCTGACTTTGAATAGATACCCTTCCTTTTCCACAGCTTTGAAATTTAGTGAGCTTGACACATGGAGCAATGTGAACGAAAAACTGGTTAAAAGGTGACAGAAGTGCTGACTTTTATGAGGGCTAAACCACCTCCCTCGAACATTAATCTGCCACAGAAAGCCGGTTTCATTCTCCTGTACCTTCTTGTTTCCCATTGTTCCTCTCCCTTCATGCCCATCAGATTCAATTAGGAGGAAATGGTGAGGGACTGCAATGTCTTTTACACACACACACACACACCCCTATATTTTATATATATATATATATCTGTCTCACACACACACACACACACACACACACACACAAAACATGTCTAAGAATGACTATTTATTTATGTTATGGTAATTACTGGTTTGAGGCAATCAC